>VUQH01040887.1:9102-26061 GCA_015106775.1 Etroplus canarensis
AAAAAAGAAGGAAAATAGCACTTGTTGAAAGTTCACCTAAACTTAGGGTGTCTTGGTAACCAAGGGTTTATTTAAGATTCCCACCACTATAAACACAAGACACTCTGGTTCCCATATAGCACCCCTCCTGACATCCATTCTTCCCTCAGAGTATTTGAACAATAAAGTTGATAAAGTAATATGCATATTAAAAGGAGTACTGTCATTAATAATGATAAAAATAATAATACATTTATTCATACAGTAGGTGCCTTTCAAGGAACCCAAGGTCACCGTACAAAAATACAAATGACAGATAAAACACATTAACAACATATAAAACTATCAGACTGTAAAAGTATCTATAAAATATGCCTACAATGAACAAGCTATTTTAAATGATGTGTCTTTAGATGGGATTTGAAAGAGTGGAGAGGGTCCATATTGAGCATGTTGGGTGGAAGAGAGTTCCATAAATGAGGGGCAGAATGACTGAAGGCTCTGGACCCCATAGTGGTCATGTGTGCAGAGGGAACAGTGAGCTGGATGAAGGAGGAGGACCTGAGATTGTGGTATGGTGTGTTGATGTGTAGGGGATCGGACAGGTAGTGATGAACAAGGCTGTGGATAGTTTTGAAAGTTATTAGCATAATTTATAATGAATACAATATTTAATAGGAAGACGATGTAAAGCTTTGTGTCATCAGCATAACAGTGGAAACTGATATTGAATTTACCAAAGATGTGTCCAAGAGGAAGCAGATAAATTGTGAAAAGAAGAGGCCCTAGGACTGAACCCTGAGGAACACCACTGGTTACTGGAAAGGACTGAGATCTGAAGTTGCTGAGCTGAATAAACTGAGTCTGGTTATCAAGATAAAATTTAAACCAGTAAGGTCAATTGATGAAAGTCTGTTAAGGAGGATTGTATGAGAGATTGTGTCAAAAACTGCAGCCAGATCCAACAGGATGAGTATGGAGAGAAGTCCAGAATCAGCAGCAAAAACAAGGTCATTGGTAATTTTAAGTAAAGCTGTTTCAGTGCTGTGGTGGGGACAGAAAACAGACTGTAATTCTTTGTAGAGGTTATTGTCAGATAGGCGAGAGTGAACTTGGGAAGCAACAGTTTTTTAAAGAAACATTAAAACATTCAATGGCATTTTTTTATTAAAGTATGAAACCACCATTGGCACATTTTTGGATTATTTAGTGTGTTACTGCCACCTGTAGCTCAGTGGAATGGTGTGAAACCATCGACACTACTGTACAAATGTGATACAAACAACACAAAGCCGCTTGTAAAAACATTCCTCAAGGTCTTTTAGTTCTAGGGCGTTTTTAGTGTTCTTTTGGCAAACGTGATGATCTGATTGCTGGGTGGGTTGGTAGTCAGGATTAGTAGGCAAACACTGACCATACCATATGTTTGTCAGTGATGATGGTAAATAACAATCAAAAAGCATCTTAAATGTCTTATTCATAATTAATCATCCACAACATTAGTTTTGGTTACAGTTGTTTCAATGTTGCAGTGTGTATCCTGATGTGACTTGCTTTACTGCGTTGTCCCATCAAAGGATAGGACAGGTCTGTGGTGGTCCCATGAGTCCTATAAGTAATAAGATGACTCACCTTCACAGATTATTCTATAAGTTCTTTAGAGTTAGTTGAGATGTCATTTTCTTCTTCCCCTTTTACCTTGTCCCTCTGCCCAGGTGCTGAATCGACACACCATTGTTTGCTGGAGCAGTGCATTGATCCCTCCCCCAGTCAGCACGTCCTTAGGGGAGAATGAGAGAGGGAAGAGAGCGATATGCTTAGAACAGCATAGCCCCTCTTGTACTAAAATTGCTGAGACAGAGAGGAGAGGCGCTGATCTGTGTAAGATACACTCCTGAACACTGCCTGATGGACACAATAACTCTGTAACCTTTTGGCAAAGTTTCAAGGTGTATGGTACATCAGTGTGAACAGCTTTCAATCTTGTTATAGTCCTTGTTGCAGTTGTAATCTTTGTATGAGGAGCACAAAGCCTTTATTCTGACAGACAATATTATTCTGCTTTGGCCACAGAATCCTGCTTGAGGATTCTGGCACTTATTTTAGTGCTGCCTGTTCTCCTTGGTGGAACTTTTTTCTTTAAGACCAACATAGTCCCTTTGTCTAATTGCATTTGCGAATTTCCACAGTGACACTGGATTAAAGCCCCACAAATTCCCTGCTGCCATCGTCCCTACCCCCTGTCATAGAGAAAGGGTGGGCTTTTTGTAGTTGATCCCCTCCTCCTGTAAGCTGTAATCACCCTGAGAATGGGGTAATTAGGGCCACTGTAGGGTAATTACCAGAGCTTGAGTTGTTTAATTACGGCCTTCTCTGGATCTGTCTGATGCCAGTGACAGTGGAGGCGCCACTCACTGATGGAGTGATTTCATCCTCTTGACTGCAGCAGGCGGTAAGGGACAGAGAGAGGAGACATGGTAATAGAATGAGTAGGCGTGAGTGGGAGGGATCGGAGGAGTCAAATTGAGAGGGAGTGAGAGAGGTATGGGCAAAAAGCAAAAGATACAAGGTTGACAAATGTATATGTCTACAACAGCTAGGGGAAGCAGGAGATAACAAAACAAAGCAGAGTTTGGTTTTGAACAAAAGATGTATTTGACCCTGTGTGTTTTTCTGTGCTTTTACTTATTGCAACCCAGCCTACACGTATTTGGTGCAAAGTCAGTGGAAGAAAGCCAGTTGAGATGGTTTTGGAGTGTATAACATATAGAATTTATGTTTCAGAAACTCAAAGATGAACTTATTTTAAGAACTCTAGGTGTTATCTGAAGGTGTAAAATTTCAAATATAAAAGAACAACAGTAGCGCCAACATGACAAACAGCAATCCCAATAGCAGCAAACTCCTGTTAAAGGAATAACACATGAATGTGACTGGGAGAATGAGGGCCTCACTTTTGCCTCCTCCATTTGGCCATGACGGCCATCTTGGACTGCAGCAGCAAAGGACCTGTGAACCTCAAGATTTGTGGGGCAAAGGGGCAGGGGGTCAATCCCCAAACTAGGGGAAAGGAATTTACACGGGCAGCCTGACATTCCCCCAACTGGAAAAATGATTCTGTCTGCATGCTGTCTGTGACTAAACCTAAAATAGAGCATAGTGAAAAGTTTCCCGCCACCCACAGCCCATAATTCTAAAATCCTAACCAGGCTTAGATCAATATACACTACATGATTAAAACCTTGTCTGAATATTTTGACCAGATGTTATAGGTGCTCAGCAAGGAGACTACGTCACAAGTTTTTATTTAGCTGGACTGGAAGGTTGGAACTGAGTTCATACTAACCCAACAGCAATTCAAAGAGTCTGCTAGACATATTTGCATGCATTGTTTACCAAACATCAAGCTCTCCAAATCTTTGATCTTTATGACTGGTGATTGAAAGGCATTTTAATGGAGCAATGACCTGTTGAATCTTTGTTCGGATTCCAGTGTGAGCATGTGAGCTGTTTGTATTTCCACTGTAGTAGACCCTTGTAACTCAAAACACCAGATGAAGATGTAAGGGCAGAAAAAGTATTTCCTGACAAATGTGTCGACTGACAGCAGCCAGTTGATTGTTTGAATTTTGCCCATCTTCCCTCTCAATTCTGAAATCCTGTGTCGAGTAGCAATACCCCCCCCAACCCTTTTTTAAAAAAAAAAAATGCTGCATGTATTTTTATTTTGGTTTCAGGAAATACTCGCTGAAACAGAATTTTGGCTCAGCTGATCCCAGCTTCTGAACTTTAGACTGTAGTTCATCTTGTGAATGACAGGCAAGTTTCATATAGTGCTCTTCAAACAGACAAGTTGCAGTTATTGCTAAGGTTACAGATGCGATGTGTTATTAGTCTTCGGCACTGATGCTTGACAGATGTTCAAGGATGACAGTGGAAGTCCATGGGGGATGAATGGTGATAAATGAACTGACTGCTTTTCCCAGCTGATGAACCACAGTAATGCAAGGAATCACCTCGTCTAGAAAACAAGGATGACTGAGTCTGACACCTTATTTTAAAGACCTTAAACCCATGACCCCCTCAATATCTCAGTGAGCTTTTATTTGTTTTCAGAGTGTATATAAAGACTCTGTGAATGTCAGTCAGGTGGAACCGCAGGTCATACGAGTGTAAAACGAAGCGACACCAAAGGCTTTTTGGGAAGTGCTATTTCCAGACAGCCTCGCCTTCCCCTGCAGTTACGATGCAGAGTTGCATGGACATCCTCAAACATCTCTGACACTCTGCGCTCACTATCTCTGTCACCAAGTCTGCTAATGTATTTTAGTATGTAGAGACACTGCAATTTAGTGCAGTCAGCTTTGCTGACAACAAGTTTGTGGGGGTTAAACAAGCACTTTTCTTTTTGAGGGTCCATCCATATGTTTTCGATTATTTTTGAAGTGTTTTCCGTATGTGGTGGCCTCTCATAAATTATTGAAGATGCAAGCATTGAATTATTATGAGTTTATGAACTGTATTCGCTTTTGAAAGAAATTGTAATCAAAAGCTATTTAAATGCCGTTATTTTGATTGGCTGCTGATTGATTGCACAACATATAATTAGTCGCTTCTAGCGGAGTTAGTCTTTCAGCGTTGAAGTTCCCACACAAAAATAACTTCACTGCATTTAGAATAGATCTCTTTTGCCAACATGTTTGCTGCTTACGTACAGACACCCTGCAGATGTCTCCCTGGATTTTTTTTTTTTTTAGTATAAAACAAAGTGCTTTTAAAACAATTTCAAAGCATTTGAAAGTAAAAAAGGAACTTCATATCAGTGACCTTTCTCAGCTCAAGCTATCTTCTGCATCCTGCGTCTGTGAGTCATTTCTCCAATTAGTGATAGAAAAACAGCCTAATGCTGAGAACTGAGACAAATTCAGTCATAGAGTGAAAAAGCAGCTTGTGTTTGATCTCTGCAGGCAATGGAGTAAAGAAACCTTCACTGAAATGTGTTATCTTCAGAACAGACTGCAGCTTCACCTCCTCCACCTCAGTGACCTTGTCATTTGGCTTTCCATCTTGTCAAAGGAGGGAATGATGTCAGCACTCATCTCTTTTCAACCATACCAAGGAGTGAAACAGGACTCTCCTACAGCCAGTCTGTTGGAAATCTGTATAGTGGAGGTGCAGTGATTTAACAGGAGACCACAGATCGATAATAGCCTGTAGTGTGAAGACTGAAAAATGCTGGGTAGGTTTTTGCAGAAAATAAAAACAAAATAAAAAGCCTTCTCCGTGGATTCTGATGTGTTTCCAAAGTCACATGAGGCAGTTGGCTGCCAAAGTCTGATTTTTAATTGGCTCCCTTGTGTTGATCATCGGACTGTTCTCACCCGGACTCCTGAAGCAGCAGTACAGTGCTCCTGCCTTGCTGCCTATTAGAACTGACAGTTTAGCATCCATCACTTAATGTGTCCAATTTCTCATCCTCCTATCACAAGGAGAACTCTGAGACTACCCTGGCTGCTCTATTTTCCCTTGTTATTTCTGCTTTGTTGTCCTTTTGTTTAGGTTGTATGGATGGATGCAAACAGCATTAAGCCTATCTTCTGGTGTCTGTCAGTCAACTCAGTGCCTGTCCTTTGTGCATCACGTCACTTTTTCCAAACGCCTTCAGCAGAGATGAAAAAGCCACCTGACCCCTTTTTAAAGCAAAGCTCCGCTTGCAGCCCTGTGATCGTTGTACCATTTGTGGCCTTCCCCATGGTTTGCGTTTGCCCCCACATTTCATGGCTTCAGACACTCTCACTGAGATCAATCTATCAAAGTACCGACCTCCTACTGGGACTTCCTCTCAAAGTGCTAATGACCCCGTTTGTCTAAGGAGCAACCAGCTCTTCTTTTCTTGTGCCTGCCTCCCCCTAGGTCCAGCCCTGAGTTTATAGTGATTACTTTGCCACTTGTGGCCTTCTTGTATGACCTTAACTGCCTTGGGTGGAAGACAGCTGAACTTTGACTGCAGGTCAGTGCGTTTGGTGGGAGAATAGTTCTGGTCTAGTTTTGTAGGGAACAGGCAGGGCAAACACCTGCTGACTTAACAGTGACACAGGTGTTGACATGTCAGTGAACACGCCGCATAGCGTAGATTTCTATATTCATACTTGTTTGGCCTGCAGCTTCAGATTAAGATTTCAATTTCAAGGAAATTTTTACTGTGTCAGTTTGATAGGCCCACAAGGACAAAAAACTGTCACTGGGAGGACTATTAAATGTTAATGTCAATGCTAGCTGGATGTTCACACACTGGAAATAAATCAGAAATTCTGTGTAAATCCATCCTCAATCACAACATGACAAAGGACCAGCTGTATCATTCCCATCTGGCAGAATTTCAATAACACTAACTATTTAAGGAATCTGATATGGGAGCTGCGGCTGTGTATCCGATGTTTTGCACTGATGCGTCTTTCCTCTGTGTCAGCGGTTAGGATCGCAGAGAGATCATCTGAACTGTGATGACGCTTTCCTGGGCTCAGACCAACTCTACATTATCCATGAGACATGAATTTGTTGCTCTCCACCCCCTCTGCATGAGGCCTCACATTACCATGAGCCCACAAAGTAATTTGTAGACAGATAATTTCGATGACCTCTGACAGCAGCTACACATTGTTTGCTGTAGTCCTTGTTTGGCATTACTCTCAGGGGTTTAGCTCATTGCTAATTTTGGGGGCGCTGGCAAGAGTCTCTGTGGTAGCCCAATTAGTGGTTTTGGATTATGGGGCACTGATCAGCATCAGTTAGCAAAGCCCAATAATGGACGTCATCATTCTGTATCTACAAAAACATGTAAGATAACCGGGGAAAGATAAAGACGCATTTTAAAGTCGAAGTAAGTATGTCCAGCAGGCTGTGCACAGGCAGAAACAGAGAAGCAGGAATCTACTGGGAAGTCAGCCTGAGTTCATAAGTAAGCCCCTTGTGCAGATGCTGTTTATTTTTTCAGTTATAATCTTTGATGCTGGGTTTATTTGTGAACCCGTCACCCTCCTATAAACATTCAGATA
Source organism: Etroplus canarensis (assembly GCA_015106775.1). NCBI lineage: Eukaryota > Metazoa > Chordata > Actinopteri > Cichliformes > Cichlidae > Etroplus > Etroplus canarensis. The sequence continues at coordinate 16,137 of VUQH01040887.1, forward strand.
CCGCAGTGTGTATCTTATCAACTCCAATAAAGAATTTAAATAGGAAAGGAAACAATTCTGAGTTCGGTATTTCGTATGGCTCTGTAGCAACACACCGATTCCATGTAGGCATGGTTCTCTTTATTCACTTATAATGTAATCCTGTAATGGATAATAACACATACGATCATTATTATTTTCAATTTTCCTTTAAGGCGTTTCCCTTTTCAAATTTTGCAATGAGATGCTTGTGGATCTCGCTTTCTTTTTGAGACAGTGTCTGTTATGCAAGAATACTCATTCAGTTTTCCAGTGTCAAAAATTTTGTGTTCTTTAATAATGGCAGGCGAATGATCTGTAAAAAAAGAAGTTATACTGTTATAAGAAAGCCAGTGTAATGCAAAAAGTGGTTCGGGAAGTTTCATTGCGTGGGTTGGGTTAATATGTACGCTATATGGACAAAAATATTGGGCCACACCTCTTAATCATTGAGTTCAGGTGTTTCATTCAGTCCCATTGCCATAGGTGTGTAAAATCCCACACAGTCGAGTTTTAGAAACAATTGTAAAAGAATGGGTCATTCTAAAGGGCTCACTGAACTCAAGCATGATACTGTAATGGGATGCCACCATTGCAACAAGTCAATTTATGAAATTTCTTCCCTCCTAGATATTCCATGATCAGTGGTAAGTAGTATTACTATATCCCTGAAAAGAGGGGATATGATAGAATTATCAGTGGTGCCACTGCCACAAATCTTTCATGTCATCGCAATAACGCACAAACAATTTGATGCAGGATTTTGAATTTTGGCATAGTGACCTCCATGAGAAATGGAAATAATTCAATTTTAAGCCATTTTAAACTAAGGATTAACTGCCAGGTGGCGGTTTCAGTAATTTTGTTACTTTTTTTTGTTGTATTTCTGTAAATATTCATCTGATCTGCACCAAACAAAAACCAAATTGATTGTGGGATCATATACTTTCATGGTGAAACCATATCTTGTCTGCTGCCAAGATAAATAATAAAAATCAGGGATATTATGGAATCAACTTCCCTGCTTCATATGTCAGTACTTAATTATCTACTTTACATTAAACAAGAAAAAACAAAAACAAATTGACCATGGTATCTAGCTTCACATCACATCAAGTGGGGTTGAGTCAAGTCAGTATTCATGAAGAAATTGGGGCTTTTTGGGGTGTGGCCAACTGACTTGGTTAGGCACAAGGACGCAGTAGCAATTTCTTGAAAAAAGTGGGTTTTATTAGACCCAAAAAATACAAAATGCCAAATAATTATACAGGCCCTTAAAAGGGGTCAAATAAACCAAACTAAATTTAGGTCATATGGTAACTTAACGTACAAAAAAGAAACTCCAAGCTAACCATATAACAAACGGACCTACCAAACAAAAGAACAAAGGGAAATTAAATATTGGCTAATCAAACCAGTTTCACACACAAAGAGAAAACAAATCCTAACAAAGTATTCAGTAATAAAGAATAAACCAACAGTTTTTTCTTGAGTTACTTCAGACCTGATAATAACCAAATACAAGATTAAATAAATCCAAAACAACTCAGAAATCAAAAGAAAATACATAAGATTTTAAAATACTAAATCCCATTTTCTGAGCTGTGCTTGGTACAGTCCAATCAGTGCTTCCCAAGCACAGTAATGCTGTCTCCTAATGCAAATCTTTTGCTCCTCACAATGCCTGTAGCCTCAGCCACATGAACCGCGCCCAGCACCAGTAAAACACCAAAAAAGAAATTAACAAAAATAATTTAACAAAGTTTAACCACAAAATGAACCAAATGTGTGTGCTACCAAATAGAACAAATGCATTTCAACAATGTAAAACAAACCAAACTATATTATTATTATACACAGATGTATAAAGTGTCAGTGCACGGGGGTTACCAAATCTCTGTAATTGTATGCCTGCAGGTGTGGCCATCACATGGGGATATGCCTTTAGTAATTGCACAGCAACAACGGGGAGCTAGTTCTAAAGTGGAAATGTTGAGGATCCCCATCCACAAACTGGGAGACCATGTAAAGTTACAGAGCAGGATTGCCCAGTGCTGAGGTGCATAGTGCATAAAAGTCACCAACACTTTGCCAACTCGGTAACTGCAGAGTTTCAGTCCTCCTCTGGCATTAACATCAGTGCAAAAAACTTTGTGCTGGGAGCTTCGTGGCATTAGTTTCCATGGCCAAGCAACTACGTGTAAGCCTTACTTTACCAAGCACAATATCAAACATTAGATGGAGTGGTGTAAAGCACATTGCCATTGGAAACAAATCACACTTCTCTCTCTGGCAAGCTGATGGATGAGTTTGGGCCAGGTAAGTGCCAGGAGAACATTACCTGCCTGACTGTATGGTGCCAACTGAAAAGTTTGGTGGAGAAGGAATTGTGCTGTGGGGTTGTTTTTCTAGGACTGTGCTGGCCCCCTTTGTTCCAGCGAAGATAAATCTGAATGCTTCAGGTTACCAAGATGTTTTGGACAATTCCATGCTTCCTAATTTGAGTAAAGCCTTCTTCTGTTCCAGCATGACTGTGCTCCAGTGCAATAAACAAGGTCCATAAAGGCACGGTTAGATGAGTTTAGTGTGACTTGACTGGCGCACACAGAGCCCCGACCTCAAACCCACCCAACACCTTTGGGATTAACTAGAACAGATTAGAAGCCAGGCCCTTTCACCCAACATCACTGTCTGACCTCACGAATGTGCTGGACAAAAATGTCCATACACACTTCAAAATCATGTAGAAAGCCCAATACTCATCCATACAGTTTACATGCAGTTTTTGTTAAGTTTATATTTATTGTCTAAGTTTCACTTGTTCCTAGTGAAAGGTTTTAGCCAAGTATTTAAACAAATGCCATTCATAAAGTTATTGAATTGAACTGTCAACCTGATGCCTTGGTCTAGGTAGACAGTCTCCCCTAAGTCACATGATCAAGTCTCAACGAATACCACCTCTGTTTTTAAGAAATGTTATTTTCCTTTGTTTTTCCATCTTAACATGACATAGTTACGATAGATTCATAGATTCTAGTAACTATTTGACACTTATTTTTAGGCTTAGTGATTACTATTTTCTCAACATCCTTGTAACATTTTTGTGGATGTGGGCAGAGCTGCTTTTGAAAAGCCAGCCATTACTTTTTTTTTATCACTCTCAACATCGTTAAGCAGTCACATAGTGGGCAGTATAAACTTGCAAGACATCCACAATAAGCATAAAGGCTTCATTTTCAGCACAAAGTGGTATGGGAAAAATCAGAAAGCCAGTCACTGGAATACTTTTTGGCAGATGCGCCGATTTTTCTATAAAGGGCTGTTTTTGAAAGAGTCAAACCCACTGCTTTGGTACCTGTGAGAAAACCACTCAGTGTACTCCAAGTCTCCAGTCTGATTAGACCAGGCTTTGGGTTAAGCACGCTGAATTCTTGTGGTTTTCATTTAAAGTCTTGACAAGAATCCAAATGATCTTGTTGCAGCCCTAGAATAACTTCTTCATTTGGTGAAGTCTGTGTCGAAGCAGAGTCGTCCAATGGTCAATTTCATGCCCCTTGTGTGATTAACCAATAACAGCCAGTGATGAGCCATGGGGAAAGTAAACACTTCCTTCTGCACAACAATGTAACTTCTAAGAGCCAAACCTTCAGATGATTTCCTTGTGTTATGATGCTTTTAATCCAATTCCAAGTGCAAATTTTTTAGATGTTGGAATTTATTTATGCTAGATGAATAATTAGATGAAAAGATAATTTTTAACACACTCTCTGTGTTGCTATATTTAGAGCTTTTGTTCCAACATATTTTATTATTTAAACATGATCTGTTATGTCCATTACAAAATCACAGCCGATTCATCACCACAACCCGGACTTTGTCAGACTTATTGTTTGAGACCTCACAACAAAATCACACCATGTTTGAAGCTGTCATGAAATAGACTGTTTTATCTACCCTTTTTGCTGCATTATTATAACTTACATTATTCAGTTTACTGAAAATTATCTGTACTTACTTGTACAAGATGTACAAGACAACACAGAAAAAATTCTTTAACTTATAGTATAAAAGTTTCTTGAGGTGATTTTGTTGTGAATTGGTGTTATGGTCAAGATGACCTGCTGAAGTTCAAACTGAGCATCAGAATGCGGACAAAAGATGATTCAAGTGACTTTGAATGTGATATTTGTTGTGGTGTTTGTTGATGCTAGATGGGCTGGTCTAAATACGTGAGAAACTGCTGATCTACTGAGATTTTTCCTCACAACCATCTCTGAAGTTTAAAGAGAATGGTGAGATAAAGACAAACTATCCAGTGAGGGGCAGTTCTCTGGGTAGAAATGCCTTGTTCATGGCGGATGTCAGATGAGAATGGCCAAACTGTGTCGAGTTGATTGGAAAGGCAACAGAAACTCAAATAGCCACTCGTTACAAACAAACCATGCAAAATAACATCTCTGAATGCACAACACATTGAATCTTGAAGCAAATGGGCTGCAGAAGACCACACCGGGTGCCACTCCTGTCAGCAAAGAACAGGAAACTGAGGCTAGAATTCACACAGGTTCACCAAAGATGGACAATAGAAGATTGGAAAAACGCTTCCTGATCTGATGAGTGTCGATTTCTGCATCGACATTTTGGTGGCATAAACAACATTAAAAAATGGTTTTAGCCTGCCTTGAAGTGACGGTGGTGTAATGGGTGTGGAGGACATGTTGCGGGCCTATTTGTACCAACTGAGCATTGTTTAAATACCACAGTGTACCTGGGTCTTGCCATATCTTGACACAATGACTCTGCCTGGTTCATTGTGGATTAGTGCACAGTTTTTACGCCGGATGCCCTTCCTGTCGCAACCCTCTCCACTTTACCTGGGCTTGGGACCGGCACCTAGTCTGACGGACTGGTGGCAGGAGTTTGGATACAGTTTTGAGTCATACCCAGGACAAAGTCATCAGTTAACATCAGTGAAGAGCAGTTTGGGTTTATGAAAGGGAAGTCGACAATAGATGCCATCTTCGCCCTGAGGCAACTGCAGGAAAAGTACAGGGAGGGCCACAAAGAGCTGCACGGTGTGTTCATTGATCTTTAGAAGGCCTATGACAGGGTGCCAAGGGAAGAGTTGTACTGGTGTATGCGAGCAAAGAATATCCCAGAGAAGTACATCCATATAGTCCAAGACATGTACAAGGAGAGTGAAACAGAGGTGAGGGGTGTGGCGGGAACAACGGAACCATTCAAGGTGGAAGTGGGACTGCACCAACGATCGGCCCTGAGCCCCTTTTTGTTTGCCATCATTATGGACACCCTTACAGATGACATCAGAAAAGAAGCCCCATGGAGTATGATGTTTGTAGACGATGTGGTCCTTTGCTGTGAGCAGAAGACCGAGCTGGAGGAAGACCTGGAGAAGTGGTGTGATAGACTGGAAAGGAGAGGAATGAAGGTGTCGAGAGTGAAGACAGAGTACATGTGCCTAAACGGAGTGTTGACTGGAAGTATACAAATGCAAGATCAACAGCTGCCAGAAGTGATGGAATTCAAGTACCTTGGAAGTGTGATACAGGCGGATGGAGGAGTGGAAATAGAAATCAACCGAAGGATCCAATCAGGATGGAACAATTGGAAGAGGGTGTTGGGAGTGATGTATGATGGGAAGATGCCGGCCAGAGTCAAAGGCAAGTTCCACCGGACTGTGATCCAGCCCGCCATGCTCTATGGACTGAAGACTGTGCCCCAAACGAAAAAGAGCACCAAAAAGTTGGAGGTGGCAGAGATGAAAATGTGCAAATGGGGAAGTGGTGTGACCCGGAGAGACCGAGTGAGAAACGAAGAGATCAGAGAGAGAATGGGAGTGGTGAACATCGGAGTGAGGTGCCGAAAAGTGAGATTGAGTTGGTTTGGCCATGTAAAGAGGAAGGATGAGAACTACATTGGACAGAGAATGCTGAGAATGGAACCACCTGGAAGGAGAAGAAGGGACTGCCCAAAGCAGAAGTGGATGGATACCATCAGCGCAGACATGTGATCCGTGGGTGCAAGGGAGGAAGATGCCGAAGACAGAAACACCTGGAAGACGTTTATATCTGCCGCAGCGACCCCATACTGAAAGTGGGAGAAGCTTGAAGAAGAAGAAGAAGAAGAAGAAGAAGTGTCCCTGGGTATTGTTGTTGACCATGTCAATCCCTTTATGACCACAGTGTACCCATCTTCTGATGGCTGCTTCCAGTAGGATAACTCACAATTACAGAGCTTGAATCATCTCTAACAAATTTTTGAACATGAAAGTAAGTTCACTGTACTCAAATGGCCTCCAAAGTCACCAGATCTCAATCTAATAGAGCACCACTGGGATGTGGTGGAACGGGAGATACGCATCTTGGATGGGCAGCTGAGAAATCTGCTGCAACTGATGCTATCATCTCAATGTGGACCAAAATCTTTGAGGAATGTTTCCAGGACCTTATTGAATTCTATGCCATGAAGAATTTAGTCAGTTCTGAAGCAAAAGGGGTCCAACCCACTATTAACAAAGTGTAAGTCTAATGAAATGGCCATTGAGTGTATATGTGCAATTATTAATCTGCATACATGACACCACGAAGAGAAAAGGCTAGAACCAGCCCTCTCTGAAAGCAGCTAGATGCCTTTTGTTCTTCTCTTGCTGCAGAGAGGTGGTTGGACGATATCAATTAAGTGGAACAAAGACACATAAAGTCATAAGAATATGCCTAAAACAACAGAAAAGATGAGCAGAAAGCAAACAAATATTTATAGACTCTTATCAATAATTCAATAACACTGTGGCCATAGTAGTCACACAAATCAATATTGTTTCTTCTCCCCCAGCTAGCTCCTCTCTGCTTCGTTAATCATCGTGTGCATATCTCCAAACTGTAAAACCAGAATATATGAAAGAGTTCCAAATTAAATGCCATAAGATTTGCAGGAGAAAAATGGAAATTGAAAAAAAAAATCTGTGGCCTTCTTAAACAAACAAAAAAAACCTTCCAAAATTCAACTATTAAACTGCAATAAATTCACTTCATTTTTGTGATAATGGTGGTTTTGTGTCTTCAGCAAACCATTCTATTTTCTGAGCTTTTAAATGTTAATCAAATAAAAACCATGTTGTCCTCTTCTTCATTGCTCTGAGCAACAGAGAGCCCCCATCACAGCTGGAATCAATAACACTCTTCCAAGGAATGTGATGCATGAATAGATAATTACTGTGACTGTGGCAAAGGGAGAACGTCAATGAGTTGCAAGATTCTGTAATTACTCTTCAGCATGTGAAAATAAATGCCTGCAGTGCTGATTCTAGTGCTGTGAGTGTTAAAGGGAGCTGATAATGCCTGCAGAGTCACAACTAACTCTGAAACAAAACTAGGTTACAGACTAAAAATGTGAGGATGAGCTGCAGATGTGACAGTATTGTGTTCTACCACATTGTGGAACGAAAGCAAGACAGGGACAACGTTTTAATTGTACTTTTTAATTTTTAATTTTTCTGCTCTTATTTTGAGAGCTGGTATTTTCAGGCATCAAGTCCACATAGCCAAGTCCAAGCTGGAGAAAGCTTTTTCTGCTTACTCTTTGGTTGAATGGAAAATTGGTGCATCCTTGTTTGACTGTTCTCTATCCTCCCAAAGGGGTGATTCAGAGGTGAAAGGACTGAACAATGGGCCGTTAGTCGTCAAAAATGCTCCGGTGTTTAAGTAACAATGGGTGATGAGGGAATCCAGTTATTGGCTGCTTTGTGCTTTGGCTGTTTGACGGTGACGCCACGCATCTGTTTTGTTCTACACTTGACAGAACAAGAGGACATCAGCGAAGCACACAAGACTGATTTCTTCAAGTGCTTTCATGATGCAACTTGCAACTTGAGCATGACGGCCAAGTGCAGCCACAGGAATCCATTACAGAGAAGCAGAGGCAGATTTTAGACATGGCTCTGCGATGCATAGATGAAAAATAACCTTTTAGTGCCATGCTCGTTATCCTCTGGGAGCCACCCCACGCCTCCATTGTGTGTGCTGGATATTGTTAGAAAAGAGAATCAAAACTCAATTTAGTGCTTGAATTGTTTTCCTTCAGCAGAGCCAGAGTCTTTCCTGTAGGTATATGGGTTCACTCTCTACCTTCGGAGACCCTTGTTTTGGTGTAATGACTGTGTTGTAGCTGTACAGCAATATAACAGATCTCCTGTGGGACACTGATTGGGTTTGAAAGAGGGCAGGTTAGCCGTGAGGTATTTGAATAGGTCTAATGGACCTGCAGCAGCTCCCCAAGGGGGAAACTGGCTAGTGCGGGTCAAAATAGGGTCATGTTTATTCAGTGCATCTTGGAGTGTGCCAAAAAGCACGTGTACTCCTTGTCCCCCTTACTTCATTCACCTATTCTGTGTCTTCAGGCCTGAATGACTGTGAGCTAGGCTCAGGCCACATCTGGATGCAATTCCCCTTCAAGCTGATGCTGAAAAATCCTGCTGGTAGTCTTCAAGCTACACAAAGCAGAGAGATTCTTATATAACAAATGTGGAACGAAGATAAAATTGTAAAATGGAATTGCTGTTTTATATTCTTTGTTTATTCAATGCACCATGGTGTCTGTCAGCCCTAAACGATTGCTTGTGCTGTGGGTTGTCAAATCTGTGGATTTAGAGAAATGTGACATATTTATATGGATATTTGTAGCCTGGTGGGATTAGGCGGAGGGAGAGCAGTTTCGTATTTGAGGCCTGTTTAAAATGGGCAGTCACATTTAATTAAATTCAACCAGATTTTCGAGTACCTGCCAATAGCTAACTACACTCTTTGTGAGTGATACAGTCAGGAAGCAGAGCATGCATGGGGCAGGTGAAATATGGCAGCCACATGTATGACAGAAAAAGAACAAGGTGTTAAGATTAACCAGTTTTCTATTTAGCAGTCTGGACTGTGGCTCAGTTACAGTAAAAGTAGTGTATTATTGTCTGTGAAGTCTTGGCACTCATTTGACTTCTGAGACCATTAAGCTATTATTAAGCTGTTCGTTTTACATTTTTATCAATACTTGGAAGAGAACTGGCTGAAAAATGTGAATGCGTTCATCATTAAAGATCGAAACACTCCATTTACCATGAAGGTTGTGGTTACTTCAAGGGTAGTTTATGGTCTCTCGTAAAATGTAATATTTTGCATTAATTTGACTTAGTAACAAAAATACTATTAGCTGAAACCCTATTTTGTTTAAACCTTCTGTTAGCTTGCCCTTCTGGTCACCATTTGTGTGAGTAGGACAGACTATAAAATATTCACTTTTGAGCATATATTGAATTAAAAACTTAAGGATGGACTAGCTCATATTTATATTCTTGAACTCTACTGTAGCAGTTTTGAATGATGCAGTCCAAAAAAAATCCTCATCATCAGGTCATCCGCTGTCTGAAACAAGACACTTTAGCTTCCTTCTTTTTAAGCCAATTTTTTCTGATTGGCTGTCCAGCATCAGATGGTTGAAGCTGCTGTACAACCAGAGCGTGTGCTTGAGATGACATTAAAGGATATCCTCCAATGACATCATAATTATCGCTCATGAGGATTAATTGTACATTATTTACATTATTTATTACTTGAACATTATTCCACATTATTTGAATCTTTATGTTTGGCATGAACAGAAATCAGCCACAGGGACCCACAAGCCAGTGTAGTCCTAGTGCCGGTCCCAAGCCCGGGTAAATGGTGAGGGTTGTGTCAGGAAGGGCATCCGGCGTAAAAACTTTGCCAAATCAAATATGCGGATTCATAACACGACTTCCATACCGGATCGGTCGCGGCCCGGGTTAACAACGACCGCCTCCGGTGCCGTTAGCCAACAGGGTGCCGGTGGAAACTATGCTACTGTTGGCTGAAGACCAAGG
>VUQH01040888.1:0-12666 GCA_015106775.1 Etroplus canarensis
GGGTGGAGACGAGTGTCTTGTTTGCAATGGTGATGGACAGATTGACAGATGATGTCAGGCAGGAGTCTCCGTGGACTATGATGTTTGCAGATGACGGTGTGATCTGTAGTGAGAGTAGGGAGGAGGTGGAGATATGCACTGAAAAGAAGAAGGAATGAGGAATGAAAGTCAGAAGCAAGACAGAATACATGTGTGTGAATGAGAGGGAGGCAGGTGGAATGATGGAGAGGCAAAGAGCAGAGGTAGTGAAGATGGATGAGCCATCCAAAGCAACAGACAGTACACAAGGCCGGGTGGAGCGGGTGGAGATGAGTGTCAGGGGTGCTTTGTGACAGAAGGATAACAGCGAGAGTGAAAGCGAAGGTGTTGAAGACAGTGGCGAAACTTGCTGTGATGCTTGGTTTGGAGATGGTGGCACTGACAAAAAGACAGGAGGTGGAAATGGAGGTGACAGAGCTGAAGATGTTGGGATTTTCTCTGGGAGTGACCAGGATGGACAGGATTAGAAATGAGTACATGAGAGGGACAGCTCAAGTTTGGAGACAAAGTCAGGGAGGCAAGGCTGAGATGCTTCAGACATGTGCAGAGGAGGGATAGTGGATATAATTGGACGAAGGTTGTTAAGATGGAGCTGCCAGGCAGGAGGAGAAGAGGAAGACCAGAGAGATGGTTCATAGATGTAGTGAAGGAGGACATGAAGAAGGTTGGAGTGACAGAAGAGGATGCAAGGCATAGGGTGAGATGGAGGCAAATGATCCACTGTGGCGACCCCTAACAGGGCAGCCGATGGAGAAGAGGAGATTGTTCTATTGTAATATTTTATTAATTTATTTGTAGATTTTATGGAATGAGAACGAGCCAGGGAAAAACATATTTCATTGCATTTTGTTTCACATTATTTTTATATGCACATGACAAAGAAAACAAACTAATTAGTTGTCTTCTGTGGTCCATTGTTCTTTTGACCACTCTGAAAGTTTTTGCTATCTCTCTGATAGGTTTATTTTTGGTTTTTCAGCCTAATGATGGCCTCTTTCACTTGAATCAGCAGCTCTTCGGACGTCATATTCAGAGTTTCAGTGAAGTGAAACCAAATGAAAGTTTAACACTTGGAATCATCTGCTTAATCTGTCACGGAATAATGAGAGAACCTGCATGGCAGTAAATTTTCTCATTACTATTAGCATCTGAAAATGGGGGACTATGTATAAAAATAGCTGTAATTCCTAAAAGGTTAATGCAATTCTTTTGTGAAATCCTTGAATTAAAGCTGAAAGTCTGCACTTTGATCACTAATGATGACCACTAACCGGTGAAGTGAATAACACTGAATATCTCTTCATTATGGCACCTGTTAGTGGGTGGGAAATATTAGGCAACAAGTGAACAGTTTGTCTTTAAAGCTGATGTCTTAGAAGCAGGAAAAATTGGGAAGCATTAGGATTTTAGTTGGACATGGGCCATAGTGTGATGCTAGACAACTGCATCATAGCATCTCCAAAACTGCAGCGCTTGTGGGGTGTTCCTGGTCTGCAGTGGTCAGTATCTATCAAAAGTGGTCCAAGGAAGGAACAGTAGTGAACCTGCAACAGGGTCATGGGCAGCCAAGGCTCACCGATGCACGTGGGGCAGCAGAAAGGGGACCAACACGATATAGGCAGGTGGTCATAATGTTATGCCTGATTGGTGAATGCTCCTCGCCCCACATTTAGTTTGTCTAGATCTGGTGACCCCATCTTTATTTGTAAAAAAACAAACAAACAAAAAAACCACGTTATTCTGTACCACAATCTATACCTAGTCCAGATGATTAGACAAATGATTAAAAAACATTCATCATTTCATGTGTTGATGCATCACTTTATTTAAAATTTGAGCACATTATCATGACAACAGAGACATCGTTTGCTAAATATAAGCGTTAAAGTTAAACAAAGCTTCAGTCTGTATCTACATCAATTTTCTCTTATGTCTTCCCCCGTGTGCATGTATCTAAATGGAGGCATGTTTATGTATAGGAATGCATGCATGTATAGATGTGGATGCGTGTTTACAAAATATTTTCTCTCTCATCAGGTCTCTTTATAACAAATATTTAATTTTCATAATTTTTATAACTTTATTTCTCAGACAGTTTGCTTTAATACAGCAGCAAGGAGTATCAGGATAGAAAGCAAAACTAAGAATTAAATTGCAGTGATAAAATTTAAAATTTCCACCTATTAAAAAAGCCTTTGTATCACTCTTAAATAACTGGAAGCACTCCTGTTCAAACAAACATACATCAGTTTCAGCAAACTTTTCATGCAGAAAATATAAAGAACAAATAAACAATAATTCAAAAGATTACAAAAAATGAAATAATTCAGAAAGAGCGGTGGTATTTCATTGATAGTTATTTGCAGTGCTGTTCCCTATGAAAACATCATTTTCAAATTAGCAGCATAGCAGAAATGCAATGCTATAGACAGGGTTTTTCCTGGCTTAAAATGGGCCTTTGTAAGTGAAACTGCATAAAAGCAAAGCATTTATTTGTTATTTTTTGGCCATTTGATAATAAGAATTCTATTTTACATCTGACTAGATTCAATGTTTTAATTCTTGTCTTGGGCTAAAAATTTTCTGTTGTTTTTGAGGTCCCCGTTTAGGTTTCACAGTTATTTTTGTATTTGGTTGAGTTCTGGAATCCTGATTTGATGACTTTGCCATTCTTGTAATATTAAACTGTAGTTTTATTATACTTGAATTTTGCTTCCTGTTAGTTTTGAGTTTGTGGTCTTTATTTAGTTTCAATTCCCATTTTGATTTTGTTATTTCTCAAGTGTTTAGCTCCCTCAGTGTTTCTGTTCCTCCCTTTCTGTGTCTCCCTTTGTCTCCTGGTGTGAGTTTTCTCGGGTGCAGTGCTTTTTCTTAGGAAAGCTTCTCCCTGAGTGAAGTGACCCAGAAGTATCTGCACACAATAAGAGCTGATCGAATTCACGAAATACTAACGAAAGGTGCTTCAGTGCTTCCTTGATTGCATCTTTTAGCAGAGGATAGACTGGACCATCCTTTATGAAAGGAAAAGTGATCATTCAATCCCATAATTTATAGTGATGCACCATGAAAACATCAACAATACTGACAAAGGGCATGCAAATGGTAATTATAAGTGTTTTCCATTTCCATAACCCGCTGATATATTTTGAACCTTCAACGACTGGCCATGTAAAACCCAAAGCTGAGTAATATCCTCAAGTCACTCCTTGTCGAGGTGGTGCTTTGCTTGAGGAATGTAGATTTTATGTGATCTCTAAATCAAGATTCTGACCTATGTCAGCTGATTGAAGTGTGTTTAAAGTTCTGTTTTTGGATTCATGTTCTTATCTATTGGACTGTATTATTTTGGATTTTTTTATCGGCCGTTAATGCACACTTTTTGTTTAAAAATACATTACGTCCTGCATCCTCTCCTCTCCTCTCCTCTCCACAAACTTGACACTTTTGCTCTCCTTTTCTGCCTTGTTTTTATGTTCTCACTTTATATAGTTTTTAATGTGGAGGATCTCTGGTTTCAAAGGTGCTATAAATATAAGTTGATATCATGTGTATGTTATTGCGTGAGCTGATACAAGCTGGTAAATGACATATAGGTGCACCCCTAATGTGGCTAATTGTCTATAAAAGCGGCTTATCACAGCATCACAATACAATACAATATTACAGTAACAACAACCCACCTGCACTGCCTACTAAAACACATTACGTGAAACCTCAGCTAGTCATGGAAGGTTTTGCAACAGTGGCACCTAGAGGACATTATGAGAATCATCTCACTCTCACACACTAATAAGATAACCCTGTGATAACAGAAAGGAGACATGAGTTGGTTACATCTGTGACTACCTCTATTCATGTTTGTTTTTATCCTGATGATCACCCTGGTTTGATTGACAGATAGGCGAGTGTTGTGGAAGGCACACTGTCACGACTGCGCTGACACCACCACCATCGCCTCCATGGCTGCAAGACAACAAGTACAACTTGAATTTGAAGGAGACTGAAATGCATTTGTTCGGTGTACATCACTGCAGGATTTTTGCAATATACATTTTCTAGAGTTTAAAAAGTAGAATGGACAAATGATTCACGTCCGTGCAGCTTCTCCTACATCTTCTAAAACATGTTGTGGGCGAAGCAGAGGGATGTCTGTGAATGTTAATTAGAAACTGAACTTGCAGCTAAAATGTGTGCATGTTTGTCCTGTAGATGTCCATTCTACTATGTCTAGTTCAAAACACAGACAGCTGTGTACAGCTGTGCTGCTTTACCTTCTTAACTGTACGGTTACATCACTGAGCAGCTTTTTACAATCCAGCTAGACACCCTTGGCTCTGTGGATACAGGCAGAAATACATCTGGTCAGAGCCGAATACAAGGAAGACCTTACTGTTGTGTTAGCCTATTTGTTTCTAAGGGAAAACTTAAATAGGAGTAAGTCAGTTCAGCTCTGAGAGGTTCTAGAGGTTTTGATGACTCACTATCAATTTTGGAAGCTGGCGTATGATTAAGGGCCACATAATGCACACATCAAGCACATTTACTTTAGGTGTCTGTTAAGAGCATTGTGGCTCTTACATTACTAGTTCTTCAGTCACTGGCCACTTCTTTAGATACACCTTGCTAGTACCATGTTGGAGCCCCATTTGCGTTTACAGCTGCCTTAATTCTTCATGGCATAGATTCAACAAGGTGCCAGAAACATTTTTCAAAGATTTTGGTCCAAATTGACATGATAGCATCACACAGTTGATGCAGGTTTATCAGCTGCACTTCCAAGATGTGAATCTCCTGTGAAATCACATCCCAAAGTGCTCTATTGGCTTGAGAGCTGGTGACTGTGGAGGCCATTTGAGTACAATGAACTCATTGTCATGTTCGAGACACCAGTCTGCGATGATGTGAGCTTTGTCACACGGTGTGTGATCCTGCTGGAAACGGCCATCAGAAGATGGATACACTGTGGTCATAAAGGGATGGACATGCGCAGCAGCAGCAATACTCAGATAGGCTGTGGCATTTAAATTAGTACTAAGGGGCCCAACGTGTGCCAAGAAAATAACCTCAACACCATTACACCAAACATGAACTGTTGATGCAAAGCAGGATGGATCCATGCTTTCATGTTGTTTACACCAAATCCTGACCCTACCATCCTAATGTCACAGCAGAATGTCACTCGTCAGACCAGACAGTTTTTTTTCCCTGTCTTCTATTGTCTAGTAAGAGGAGAAGGTCAGATGGAACTAACGGCAATAGGAGCTGTCCTTTAGTCAGCTCCATAGAGGCATGTCATGACCCTTTATAAATTGATTATTTTTTTAAAAAATGCAGAAAAATAATGGGATCAATTACACACTCCCTGAGGTTCAATATAAACAGTGTAAAATATCTCAATTAAGCCAACCCCTGTGATTTTTTAAAATAATACTTTTATTTCACACACCTTTCACTCCCTGCATGTCACACCACCAATCTCTGTGACTGCTACCAGGTTTTTTTTATTATAAGACTTTGAAATTTTATTTTGAAATTACAAAATAAAGGCCGCTGCAGCAGTCCAGTCCAGTCCAGTCTTACGGTATGACACTGGACAGCCACAAAGAAAATTTCTGAGTGATTAATCAGATTTAAGACATTTCTTACTGGATTTACCACGTTAATGATATGTAAAGTTGCAAATAATGCCCACTTCGTAGTGATACTACAAGTTTTCATACTTTGAGCAGATATATATATATTGCATATTATACAGCATTTAAGGTAAAACAGATAGTGTGTGTGTTCTTACTCTGTCCCAAGGTTGCTCCATCAGTTACCAGCTCCTCTCGTACAGCAGCAGGTGGCACCACCTCCCCTCCCCCTGAAGAAGCAGAGTGGCAGGAGTGGCAGGGTTTCTCCTCATGTACTGGAGATTCTGATACAGACTCTGGTGCTGCAGCTGGAAGAACCTCCAGAGCTGCCCCAATGGAGGCTGCTGCCAGCTGAGTTGTGCTCACGACTGCTTCAACTGTTTCCTCTGCAGATGTTTCCATTGTTGCCTCACCACCAGGTGCAGTCTCATCTGGTGAGGCCTCATCTACTGAAGCAGCTTCAGCAGTGATTGTGACCTCCTCAGCAGGAGCGGCTTCTTCAGAGGGGACAGCCTCCTCAGGAGCGGCCTGATCTTTATCCTCAGCCTCCTCCTCCTCCTCCTCCTCTGTGGGGGTTGAAGTCATAGTTTCCTCAGGAGATCCAGCTGATGCCTCCTCTTCCTCCTCTGCTGCAGCAGTAGCAGATGTCACCTCTGTTATCGCTTCTTCAGTAGCTGGAGCCTGTGCATCTTCTGCACCAGTATCTTCCTCACCCTCTGCAGACTTCAGCTCCTCCCCTCCCACTACAACAGTTGTCTCATCAGATGCATCCTTGGCCTCCACCTCCGCAGTTGCCTCTAGGGCTTCTGCTTCAAGCACCTCCTGTCCTTTTCCTTCACTTTCAATTTGTCGCATGGCCTCCACCAAGCTTTTCTCACCAGCAGAAGCTGCAGCAATCTCAGGTGTAGAGCTGGCCAAGAGCTTCACAGCTGCGAGCAGATCTGGCACAGACTCTGATGAAGGGAAAAGACGGGAAGCAATGGCTGAGAAATAAATTTCACACAGGAAATTCTTCCACTAATTAATAATCAATAGAATTACTTTAATACCAGTATCTTCATATCTTCTTTAAGCTTTGCATGACAATAAAAGTATGACTGGAGTGTGATCTAAACTTGATAGTTAAATCCTCCTCCACTAATTTGTTTTTGTGTAAATATAAGATTCATATCAGTTTCCTTATGATACGCTTTGCTATTTTGCATATAGTCCACTTACCTTCACCAGATATCTATCACTGGATGCTCTACAGTCACCACAGGTTCAGGCTCTCTACAGGAGACTACCCACCAAATACATGCTCCTCCTGTTGGTGTAAACTTGTAGAAAAAGTGTCCTGAAACATCTGAGATATCCAACATGTGTCAAGAACTTTTAACATCTTTATTGTGGATAGCTGCTTTGAGTTCAGTGCAGTTTTCTCTAATCTGGTTTTTGCAGACACAGACTAACCCCTTTTGCACATTTTTATGGTCATCAAGATAAAAAAAATTTTTTAAAATTATAATGCATTTTAAAGTGACCCCTGGCTTTCCACTCCATGCAGCAGAATTAAACTGCAGTTGAATCTAAACATGCTGACTTATAGATAAAAAGAAGCGTGGGCATTTGCAACCATGCGGATGTGAGTGCATTTAAGTTTAATTTTCTCACAACTTATTGAACAGGATCTTTCACATCTCTTTCTGCTCATCATTTAAACAACTACAAGAGTAGGAAAGAGGTCATTGTAAACTGTGGAGTCTAATATAAAGGCCAGACAAATTTAGTTTGAGTCAAGCTGAAGCTTGAGAGGAGCATGAACATGGCACAGGGATTCTTTAAGAAAAAGGAGCATTTCTACAGGAAGCAGTTTCTACATTACCTACAATATTAACAGTTTTGAGCAACAAATAAAAGCATCTGGACACTAGATAGATAGTTCTAGACTTCAGATGTTTTTTAAGAAATGTAAACAGTATTAATTTAAGCATAATATTTAAAATACATATTTGTGAAGCAAGTAAATCACACAAAAATAGAGCAGAACTTTGTCTTTATTGAAATACACTGAGGTACCAAGTAATCTGGTGCTGTTTTATTTTTTCAGTGCTTAACTGTATCAGCCAAAGACCAATTTTTAATGCACAGACATAGAAGTGAATTTATTTTCTGTGTTGGTTCAGAGTGACAGAGAAAAGAGACGGCAGAAGTGTCTTAATACAAAAATGAATTTTTTAGGGAAAGAATTAGAAACGAAGCAGGAAAGTTTCAGGTATATACACCATAAGTTTTTGGACAAATCATTCAAAATGTGATTAAAGAGCAGGCTTTAAGCTTTATATTGAGGGGTTTAACAAAAGACTTTCATTAACTGTTAATTACAACCATTTTTATACATAGTGTCCCATTTTGAGAGGCTCAAAAGTAATGGGACAATTGACTAACATGCAGTTTCACGGCCAGGTGAGGCCTGTTCTCCCAGCAAATAAAAGACCTGGAGTTGATGTTGAACTTGCACTTGGTAGCTGTTCAATGAAACTTATCAATGTGAGGCCAAGAAAGGAGGCCACAGGCTGAAAAACCAAAATAAACCTTTAACAGTGATGGCAAAAACTTTCAGAGTGGCCAAAATAACAATCTGGACCATTCTTAAAAAGAAGGAATACACTGGCCAGCTCAGCAACACCAAAACAACCTGGAAGACCACAGTGTCATGCTACACTAATATCAGAGTGGTTACACTCTTTTTTACATTGAGGTGAGCCACATGTGGACAGTTGGTGTTGTGAGCCTTTTTCACTTCTTAAGTCTCTTATCAACTGATTCAGCTGAGCTTCCAACTGAGGTGAAAAATAACATCATATTAACTACACTTAGGGTTTGGCGTGACATCATGACTTACACTGGGTGACGAGATTTTTCAAGTGCACTGCAGCCTCTAATTAAGAATTAAGCTTTTCCCCCGGGTGTGGACATTAGTATATTTGATCACGGGTACTCCAAAGATCTAAGATTTATCTGTGATCTGTTTGAAAAGGGTGATTTTATGTCTTTGGGGCAAATACAAAATAAGTACAACATCCCACAAAAACACTTTTTTGGTTTTCTGCGAGTGAGACATTTTGTAAAATCATCTCCCACTTTCCTGAGCGATCAGCCTATTTTGAATCCCATAGAAGGCTTTCTTCTTAAATTTAGTGAAGATGCCTTTGCCAAAAAGAAATTTATCTCTCTTTTTTATGGACAACTAATGTCACTGAATTCCCTCACGACTGAAAGGTCCAGGGTTAGGTGGGACACAGACCTGGGAGTGAAGCTTAATAATGAAGCATGGTCTAAGGCCTTTTTATCTGCCAAGAAGGTGTTTACTTGCAACAGACTCAGAGAGAATCAATACAGAATTTTGCACAGACTTCAACGTACCCCACAGTTCTTACACAAAGTTCACCTTAAATATTCCCCTCTCTGTGTTAAATGTAAAACAGGTTTGGGCACTTACTACCACTGTATATGGCAGTGCCCTTTAATAACTAGGTTTTGGAAAAACGTTGCAGAGCTCCGCTCTATCTTTCATCAGGCAATCCCTTTAAACCCTGTCTTGCTTCTTCTCGGCCTGTCTGGGGAGGGGCTGTCTCTGTCCGCTGGGCAGATGGTCTTACTGCGTAACCTATTACAGCTGGCGAGACGGTGCGTACTGTTGCAGTGGATTCAGGGACAGCCTCCCTCCATTACACAATGGTACAGGGAGACTTTTAAGGTCTTTTCAGTGGAGCACCTCAGTGCGCTTATAAGAGTTAACTCTAATGCTTTCTATAAGATATGGCAACCTCTGCTTGATCACTTGCCTCGAGAGCTGGCTGACACACTTTATAAAGTAGCGCTACACTTTGTCTTTAAATATAACCAGTTATTATTTATTATCATTTGTGATGTATGCTTTCTTTTGACTCTAATATGTGTATTTGTGACCTGTGTATGCATTTATGTACAATGACTTTGACTCTACTGTGCTGGATTGTTTATGTTCTGAATGTTAATTTCCAAAAAAGACAATAAATTATTATTTTAAAAAAAGAAAGCCCTGTCACCACACATCACACATCTTACCAAGTCACGAACACTCTCGAGGAGGTAGGTATATTGTTAAAGTCTACAATCAAGAGGTGCCTTCATGAATGTAAATACAGAGGGATTATAACAAGTTACAAATCACTGATTACATTCAAGAACAGGAAGGCCAGATTAGACTTTAGACTAGAAAATATCTAAAAGATCCTGCTTAGTTCTGGAAAAATCACTGGACAGATGAAAGCAAGATGAACCTGTACCAGAATACAGGAAGAGAAAAGTATGGAGAAGGAAAAAATAGCTCTCGATCGCAAACATATCACACCATCTGTCAAACATGGTGGAGGCAGTGTTATGGCATGGGCATGTAAGGCTGCCAATAGAACCAGGTCACTAACGTTTTATTGATGATGGGACTGCTGATAGAAATACCAGGGTGGATTCTGAAGTGTACAGGGCTATATTCTCTCCTCAGATTCAGCCAAATGCTGCAAAACTGTTGGATGGTATTAGTCTGTCACATTACATTTGAGCCTCTGAAAATGTAAGACTATGTATAAAAATGTCTGCAATTTTTTAAACAGTTAATTTAATACTTATGTTAAATGCCTGGAATGAAAGCGTAAAGTCTGCACTTCAATCTCATTTTGACCGTTTGATTTAAAGTCCACTAAAAACGAAAAGTATCTTAATGCATGAGAATAATACAAAAAGAAAAAACCCACCGAGACTGAAAAGACAAAGGAATTTTTAACCCTTGTGCAAAAAGGATTTTATAGGCTGAGAACAGCAGACCAGTTCTCCCGTCTGCTGCAGAAAAGCTAACTAGATGCAGGTCACTCTTCACAGTGAGTTTAACTGCTGAAAGAAAACAAGGCTGAACATCTAAAACAGGCTTTGTTTTTTAAGAAATTGAGGTTTCAAGTAAATAAAGGGACAAGAAGCAGGACTGTCCTGTTTTAAGAGCACTTAAAATCAGATTTAGCATTAGTTATCAACTCAGTTTTATCTATTATATTCACCTAGTTTGCTGTGGCAAATTATAATTCGGATTTTCCTTATAATGAAGCAATTCCTACACAGAAAGAATTTTCCAAACTGAAACTAACCACACAGACTAATGCCAGATGTTTTGGAAATGAAGGATGAGGAGAGCTTAAAAGGGGGCAGGAAACTGGACTGATGAACGTTTTTTCTTCATTAGTTAAAAAGGGGTTCATGAGTCCTTTTTCCTGTGGCCAGGGAAGAAGGGTACAGCACATCCAGCTGCGTGAACTACTGAGCTGTCACAGCTTTATGCAGCCACCTCTGCAGCAAGGGTGGCCTCTGCTTCAACGGAGGGAGGGACTTCATCTACTGCTGCCATACCAGCGCTCTCTGCTGCGGGGGCCTCTGGTGGCGTCTCCACAGCAGCTTCAGGTACTGCATCCTCCTCTGCAGGAGTAGTGGCTTCTTCTGTGTCTGATGACTCAGCTGGTGCCTCAGTAACGGCCACCTCAGAAACCACTAGAACTTCTGCTTCTTCAGACTCAGCTTCTATAACAGGCTCGGCAGACGTCTCAGCTACGGGTTCTGCTATAGCAGGGGCAGACTCTGTGATGACTTCAGCAACCGGTGATGCCTCCTCCACTGGGGTGGGCTCAGCTGCAGGAGCAGCTGCTTCTTGCACAGCCACGTCTGAAAAAAGTGCAGAATAAAAGGTTGGGAAGAAAAATGAACATGAAAGATTTCTCTCAAATACGTGTTAGTTGGATTGCTACAAAGCAAACAATCCCACTATTGTGATTCTCAGCTAAAACTTCATTATTATTACTCTTCCTCAGAGCATATCTCCTCCACGCCATTTGTCCCGGAGACACGGTTAGCACACTGAATGGACTGTCTCAGTGGTGTAACAATGGCTTTTACTTTTGTCAGGGGCACACTTTGGGGTTTTCTCATTTCTTTCAGTTGCAGATCAAAGCAAATCTGTGTTTTGATCTTTTCCTCTGACACCCTGCTTCACATGTGCACAAATATCTTATCAATCGCATGGCGACAACTGACTGGTCATTTTATTAGGTACACCTCTTCAACTGCACTTGTAGGCATGGTTGTTGGCGCCAGACGGCAGTAGCAACAATCCCACCGATTTTTCCAGAAATTGCATCATCTAGTTAGCTATGTGATGCCTCTTAGATCTATGTATGGATCAAGCATTAACCTCTGGGGGTGAAAGAAGAAGCGACATTAATTGCCAAAAAAACTGCAGTTCCTCTAGTGGCCACTTGAGGCTGGCTATAAAAGTGAGTCAGTCCCTGAAGTTCCCCATGTCTAAACCAAAATGCATGTTTACAACCTGGCACAGTAAACATTTTTGTCCTCTACTTATACTTTTTTCCCCTTTATAACAACTGTACAGTGGGTAAATTTATCCATAACTCATCCATTTGGACAATGGGATGCGGCTGCTTTGACTGACAGATGTACTGACACTGGCTCCCCTAACCGATAGCTGTCCGGTAGGTCTCACTTCCACAAATTGAGTCGCTGAACTGGACTTCTCCACCATCTTTGGGCTGTTGGTACCTTTTGTAGCATTTCAACATGGCTGCAACCAAAATCTGGAAGGTTCAAAATAGAGTGTCCAGAAACCAATGACGGATGTTCAAGGTACCCACGTCCTTCTTTTATATACGCTCTCTGGTTTGGATGTTTAATTCAGTTTTTTTTTTTTTTTTTGCAGCTACAGACACGAATCATGAAGATAAATATATACAGTCGTGAAAAAGAAAGTACACCCTTTTTCAGTTCCATGGTTTTACTTTTTAGAACAAATAAAAGAAAATCATCTTGCCCTTAACAGGACTTAAAATAAGCTAAATAAAATCTCAGGTAAACAACGACATAGAACATATATATATATATATATATATATATATATATATATGTATATATATGTTTT
>VUQH01040890.1:6139-18068 GCA_015106775.1 Etroplus canarensis
CAATCAGCCGAGGCAGATGACTGCCCCTCCCTTAGCCCGGAGGTCTCTTCCTGTTAAAAGGGAGTTCTTCCTTCCCACAGTCGCCAAGTGCTGCTCATAGGGGATGGTCTGAATGTTGGGGTTTTCCTCACACCTTACAGTGTGAAGCACCTTTAAGGGAACTTTCGTTGTGAACTGGTGCTACATGCTCCCCCGATTGATCGAGGCAGATGGCTGCCCCTCCATGGGCCCAGTTCTGCCGGAGGTCTCTTCCTGTTAAAATGGAGTTCTTCCTTCCCACAGTTACCAAGTGCTGCTCATAGGGGATGGTCTGACTGTTGGGGTTTTCTCTCTAATATTGTAGGGTCTTTACCTTACAGTGTGAAATGCCTCGAGGTGACTTTTGTTGTGAATTGGTGCTGTATAAATAAAACTGAATTGGAAAACTAAAAAAATCCAGAGAAGGACTGAAAGGTGTTACGAATAAAGACATGCCGACAGAGTTACGGGTTATGAGCTCCTGTACACTCACTGGTTTTTGTGTTGTGTGCGCCGTCTGGCCTCAGGAGCGTGGCTCTGGAGGAAGGCCTGCAGTGTGGGAGGATCACAGCTGGTGGGGATAATGAAGTGCCCCGTGTCATGAAGGATGGGGTTAGTGCGGTCACTGGAAAAGACACAAACATCAAATTCTGTCCGATTCAAAGCAAATTTCCTGTGCTTGTGATGCGGTAAAGCGACTGCATACTTGTCCAACAACATGGTGAGGCCCTGCAGACTCCTGGGGTGCAGCCGAAGGCATCGGGACATCAGGCGTTTGTGGAAGGTGCTGAGGGTGCTGTAGTGCTCAGCAATGGACTGAACCGGTCCCAGCCTCTCCACGTGCACCACCTGGGCCCCACCAAGGAGGAGGCTGATCCTCTCCTTCAGCCACTCTGTCTGCTGATGCAGGCTGCGATAGCTGGGCAGCTGCTCAAAGAGCTGGAGGCACACCAGAGGAGTTAGAGAACACCAGGGAGCACAGCGAATATACATGACAGCAGGCCTGCGGCTGCATTACTTTGGTCCACTGATGATGAACGTCCATCGTTCCCAACAAGACGTGTCCAAAAGCATTCATCCCCGACTGGTCAGAAAACACAACGGTATGTCCTGGCAGGAAGATGAAGAGTACATTAACGCTGTTGTCCATCAAAACATAAGTTTTAACTATAAACCTGGCATAGGTTGACTGTCACCACCAAGATTTATGTGCATCCAAAACTCAGCTGAACTGGATAAAACCGCTGAAGAGTGTAGTGACAGGCAGAGGCCGGAATGTTTGCTGAGCTTTTTAATCGTCAGCGCAGGAGTTAGACTCCTGCAACGTTACACTGAAACAAGCCTAAGCTGCATGGCATTCAAACACACCTGATTCAGCTAACCAGAGAAAAGAAAAAACAAGCAGCCAAGGCCTGTCCAAATACTGTGATCAGACAGATCTGGGCTACTGCGATCTCCTCTGCTTACCCTGCAGGTTGATCAGCGCCTCAGGGTTCTGCTGAGACAGTCGGCTCAGGCTCTGAAGCTGGGAGCACCTGTGGGCCACTCCCCAGCTGCGCTGCCACCTGCACCACACAACTGACATCATCATCCAGTAACATGCACACAGCTCCTAACTGTGGGAGAAAACCTACAATCTCAGTACAGTGCTGCCATGGTAATGCTCAGGCAAACTCTGAAAGAGTAAAGATGGGTGAACCTGATGTCAGCCAGATTAAATTTGTGGCACAGCTCCTCCTTCAGTCTGTTTAGCTCTTCTCTCCGAGGAAGACTAGCACTGTGTTTCTTTGTGGCCTCAGCCTCGTTGTTTCTCAGCCACAAGCTGGCAAAAAAAAAAAGGGCAGAATTATCACTTTAATTATCACAGCTGAAATATACACACTGATTATCTGCTGTCATTAATGATCAGTGATCACCAACTTGGTACAAGCTACTCATATACTTCCTGAATTTTCCCTATGGGGATGAATAAAGTACCCCTCTATCTACTTCATGCACTTGTGATTGGTAATGAGTACTCCCGTCTGGAAGCATTTAAACCATAAACTGAAAAGCGCTTACAGAGCACTTCTGTAGTCTTGCTGACCACTTAAATCTCTCAAACTGTCACAAAATACATTTACTTTAGAACAATTTAAATAGAAACTGTCTTGTTAAATTTTATTTTAGGAAAACATGTGCGCGCGCACACCCCTCCCCAGCCACAAACACAATCAGGAGCACTGTGTGCCACCTACTGGACTAATACACAGCAGTTTCAGGTTTCATAATGAGCTTTTATTTAGTACTGTGCAGTATGTGGGTCAGAGCTGAGGTCCTGAGTTACTAACCTAAGAGTGGGCTCGACTCTCTGGGCCTGCTGCAGCTCTTGCTCAGGGTCTCTGAAACCAGTGAAGGTGTAGTAGCTTTTATCCCATTTGATGGGTCTGTAGAAAGGCACCCCTCCCTCAGGTGGGCCTTCAGATGGCGTTTTGCTCGCCTTCAGTCCCTTCATGTGTTCCACAGACAGGCTGCAGCTCGTCAGGATGTTCATCACGGTGCTCAAGACATCGTTTGTCTGGAGGGTAAAACTCACCGAGCGGAACCCTGGGAACCAAGCACAAGCACTTTTACAACAAGAACAAACTGATTTATTATTCTTAATGCTTTGTTTCTTTCATCTGCACAAATAAGAAAAACACCTACACACGTGGACAAAATTGTTGGTACCCTCCGGTTAAAGAGAGAAAAACCACAAAGGTCACTGAAATAAGTAACAAATAAAATGTAATGAAAATTAACTAATGAAAAAAAAAAAAATCAGACATTGCTTTTGAATTGTGGTTCCACAGTATTATTTTAAAAAATATCAAAATAATAAAACTGGGCTGGACAAAAATAATGGTACACCTAGAAGTAACTGAAAATAATTTGACCGTGGAGACACCTTAAACTAAGGTGTGTCCTGTAATCAGCATCACAGGCGTCTTCAGATTTGTAATCAGCCAGTCTGTCTATTTGAAAGGGTGAAAAGTTGTCACCGTGCTGTTTGGTATCATGTATGTATCACACTGAACGTGGACCACAGAAAGCTAAGGAGAGAGCCGTCTCAGGAGATCAGACAAATACAGACAAGCATGTTAAAAGGTAAAGACTATAAGATCATCTCCAGGCATCTTGATGTTTTTGTGACTGCAGCTGCACATATTCACATGTCTAATGTCCACAGGACTGTAGCCAACCTCCCTGGACGCGGCCGCAAGAGGAAAACTGGTGACAAATTGAAAAGACGGACAATATGAAAGGTCAGCAAAGAGCCCAGAACAACTTGCAAAGAGACTAGACGTGAACACCAAGGTCAAGGTACATCAGTGTCAGATCCGTCGCTGTGTGAGACGACGAGGAGGACGCCGCTGTTGAAAGCAGATCATGAAAAAGTGAGACGAATGTGCCAAAATCCATACTGACGAGCCAAAGCTTCAGGGAGACGGTCCTTTGGACAGATGAGACAAAACTGGAGCTTTCTGGAAAGTCGCTTCAGCTCTGTGTTCAGATGCAAAACTGAAGCATATAAAGAAAAGAACACTTCACCTACTGTGAAACATGGAGGAGGCTTGGTTCTGGGGCTGCTTTGTTGCTTCTGGCATAGGGTGTCTTGAATCTGCCCAGGGTCCAATGAAAACTCAATTTTATCAAGGCGTTCTGGATCAAAATGTGCTGCCCAGTGCCAGAAAGCTTGGTCTTAGTCGCAGGTCATGGGTCGTCCAACAGGATAATGACCCAAAACATACAGCTAAAAAACACCCAAGAGTGGATAAGAACAAAACACTGGCCTGTTCTGTGAGCCCTGATCTAAATCCCGCTGAACATCTACGGAAGGAGCTGAAACATGCAGTCTGGAGGAGGCACCCTTCAAACCTGAGACAGCTGGAATAGTTTGCTCAAAGAAGTGGACCACAATACCTGCGGACAGGTGCAGAAGTCTCACTGAGAGGGACAGAAACCGCTTGATTGCAGTGATTGCCTCAAGACCTCGAGCAACCAAATATCAACTTAAGGGTACCAACAATTTTGTCCATGTGCGTACATCAGTCCATGACCTGTTTGGATCACTACGTCTCAACGTTGTTCTTATGACATCAAGCTCCGTTTCTTCCACCTCTCTTGACATCGTTCCTCTTGAAGTCTTACTTCATGAGTGAACTGCTCCATGCATGTATTTCCTTCACTATTTTTAGCCATTCACCTTGTGTTGGAGGGTGTGATGTCTATCACCTTAAAGTGGCGGGCTTTTTACAGGCAGCCAACATGATTCTGAACACATACCTTTTTTCTTAATACAATATTTCCTGTCATATTACCAAAATACAGCACTGCCCATGGTGTTTTTATGGTGCCACACTGCTGCTGGAATTTTTATTTCCCAAGGGAACCTCCCAAAGGATCAATAATTCTATCTATCTATACACAACCTGGGTATATCATAACTCTGAATTTTGACAATAACTAGATGAACTCTGCCCCAAAAATGTACAATGCCAGGACAGAGCCAAAAGACACGAGAATGTTTGCATTAACCGGTCCACAGCGTCTCCAACACGGCTGTGCTACAGATAAAAACCTCTGAATTACTTTTATAGAATATACCTGAGCTGAGGAGGTCTGGCTGCCCATCACTGCTGTCCTTTGTGTCCCTCACATAAAAGGTGAGCTTCATTGGTTGCACTGAACGCGAGCCAGGCTTCTGCAAGTTTTCCAGATATCCATTTAACCTCTTTAATGAGTTTTCATTCACTTCCTGTAAAAGAGGTTCCAAAACGTTTTAGCCCATGGTTACCCCATGCCAGACACTCGACATGATACGTATATGTGCACAAAGCACTATCACAATTTACACCATGTAACAATATATATTCTATATTACACAGGAGGCACCTTAGATTTACACCTATCAATGAGCACAAAACTGAGCAGTAAATGTTACACAGTGGGCTGTCTCCTGTGTGGGTCTCTGCCTACACAGCATCTCACACACATCTGACAATGAATCTAACCTTAGAACTGTTAGACACAACTCATACACTACTGATAATGCATATCTGGACTTATGAAGTTCTAAAAATTTCATGACTGATAAGAGACTTACCCGTTCCCTGGGAAACTGACCGAAGAAGTCCGGGTGGACGGCGAAATAAAAGGGTCTGAGGGCATTGACAGCCTCTGCCCCCGTCAGAGCTCTGTGCTGTACAACGCGTGTGGCCACATGTTTCCTCTGCAGCCTACAGAAAAAAAAAAAAACACACACACATGAACCATTTTATAGACTCAGCTGGAACACAGAAAACAATCAGCTGTTAGCGGTGGTACTACACAGAGAGCGGTGGAGGTGGCCAGATGCAAGGTATGTATAAGTGGTGCTTTTTCTAATTATCCTTTTGATGATTCACTGATTAATTGCCCGCTGTTTACCTTATTGTAAATCAATTCAACTTTTAAGCTGAAAGCTTGGCTGTAGAAGTGACACTGACTACCTCAAATGGAAAAACATCTGGTTAAAATTGTTGGAAGTTACTTTTCTGTCAGAGTTCTGATACCTGAGGCACTGAGGATTAAATGAGGATTCTGAATAGAAATCTATGGAAGAATTCTGTAATGCCACAGTGGTTGTGCAAAAGAAGACTTATGTCACTGGACATGTGCTCTGCACACTCAGTTGGTGTCCCTAAAGAAGCAGTGCAGAGTGTTGCAGAGTGATGCAGAGAGTTGCAGAGTGTTGCAGAGAGTTGCAGAGTGTTGCAGTCACAAGTCAGGCAGTTAAAGCAGTGCATTAATGAATCTCTAAGCTTGTCTTATTAGCAGGCCCATACAGAGTTTGAAGGGCTGCTTGTTGCTGTGACTTTGACCAGTGTGAAAAGGCTGTCCCAAAATCTTTATGATCAAATTAAAAGCTTTAAATTCAAAGCTCAAGCAAACTGATATTTATTTCAGCCTGTAGTAATGCTGAGAAAATGTAGGTTGATTTATTGTTTTAAATAAACCAACATTTTTGCTCAGGCAAACAATAAATATGATTTTTTTTAAACTAATCGTTGATAATGCAACAAGAAAACGCTGCAGAGTCGGCAGATTTTGCCCCTGGGTCAGAGCAGAAAACCGCGGAAACAATCCAGATTCTGTTTGGTCCCTTATTACTCGGGTTAAGTTAATAATGCGATGGTTACAGATATTTAAAATATACTGTTTCTTAATGGACTTCTTTTTTATGTTAAGCTCGTGTTTAACTGCTCAATAGTAGCATCCACACTCTAGCTCTTTCATCACATGTAAAGAAACTTTCCTGTTTGCTTGTTCGTCATCGTGGGGTCACACTATTAGCACCCTGATGCGTGTGCCGTGGATGCCATTTTGTCGTCTAAAGAGGCCTCTTGTGGACATTTTGGGGCATTGCTTGTTCTGTGTAGTTGACTATTCCAGCAGAATGGCAGTCTTATTGTTGTTCTTGAGGTTATTCAGAACTTCTCCTAATTGTAGAATTGTTTATTTCTGTTTCCAGACCCCTCTCCCCACATGAGCCAATGACATTACTGCACTAATGCATACACACAGTGGAGCTTCACTCTTTGTTCATGCATACATAAATAAACTGACCTATTGATGTAATAATTTTAAAAATAAAATGAACCTTTGGCTGCTCTCTTGTATGCTCCCCAAGGGGTCACCACAGCAGATTAATCCACACAGGTAATTTGGCAGCGTTTTCACACCGGATGTCCTTCCTGACACAACCCTCCATGGTGAGAAGGGCTTGTGTCTCCACTTGGAATCAAACCAGGGACCTTTCGCTTGTAAGGCGAAATTAAAATAGCATTCTGGAAGACTAAACTAATGTGTTGTGGAAAGGCAACCACTATAATGTTAGGTCCAAAACATTTATGTATTTAACTTTTTAAACTGAAAATAACTGAAAGTCCAGCCTGATGATTTGTGTAGTACAAAATTATACCACAAGACAGTGTAGCATCAAGTTGGCCCCAAGTCCTCCAAACAAAAAAGAAGAAAAGTCTGATGAAAGACAGATGAGGAAGGACAGGTGTTCTACTGAATCAGATAGGAAACAGTGCCTGAAGCACCTGAAAATAAACTGTTACCATGAGAACTGCCAGAAATCAGTTGTGTGGTGAGGGAAATGTTGCACCTGATTAACACAGCACTGTCTACTCACTACGGTGCTAACTGTGCAACACAAACAGAATAAGTGCATACAGCAGGTGTAGCAGCTGCTCTCCACCTCTGTGCAAACACAGGAGGGAGTGCAGCAGATTTCCAACATGAAGAGAAAGTTTATACTACACAGCGAGTCACAGTGAACCCACAGCCATGGATGATTAAGCCAGCAGTAATTAAAAAGGATTTCAGTAATTATATTTTCCTTAATTCTCCAATTTTTTTAAAAAGAGCAAAATTTGTTTTTTGAGCTGGTTTATATATAACAGATGGTAACTGTAGGATCAGATACTATAACCATTGCTTTCCATTACAGGTTGCAGCGTTTGTCTGTGAGGGTTCAGCTTGCAACGACATAGTCTCTTCGTGTAATCAGCGCTTCATAGCTACCAGAAAACTGCTAACTGGAGGATCTCAGATCCTAAAATCTGTTTTATTCTCCAAATTGGAATGGAACCTATCCCAGCTGTCATAGGATGTGAGGCAGCGTGCACCTGAACAGGTCACCATGTCACTAACACCTATGTCCAATTTATAACTTCAAATTAACTTCACACGCATATTTTTGTGCTTTGGGAAAACATATGAACTCCACAGAAGGGCAGCTGACTGGGAAGTTTGAACCCAGTACCTTTTTTTTTTCTAAAAATCAACATGTGCTGCGCACTGCAGGAACAGCTGTTTATCATACCCCAAGCATACACTGCTTAGTAGCATACAGGTGATTTTATACCAAACTGTGTACTTCAGCAATATAATCAGAATCCTTTATTAATCCCGGGGGGGGGACTGCCAGTATACCCCTCTGGAGAACAGCCATGGTAAGTATGGCATCTGAGCGTACCACAGCGAGGTGCTGATGCCACAGTTTGAGCTAGCTGCCTCTCCAGGAGGGATTCACAATGCAACTTCTCCAGCTGCTCTAGTTTAGCAAAGTGTCTTCAGTTTATCCCACAGAGCAGGTCCAGCTTCTCAGTGCTGTCTGCAGCAGAGCCAAGCAGTGTTTTAATGCAAAGTTGATACAGATACATACAGAAAAAGTGATTATTTATCAATATGCAAAAGGAAAATAAGCACTGATATGTGGATCTCAGGCTTTTTTTTACTGCCTGGTCTGTAAGTGGTTGCAGGTGAGGACAGTGTTACCTGATGGTGCATCGCAGCAGGGTGATGGCAGACATTGTCCACAGATCAGCAGGTGATCAGGACATCCACAGCAGCTCCATCCTGATATGAACAGATCATCATGTAAATAGTAAATGGGACTTATACAGCACTGTCTCCTCTAACTGCAAGCCTCATTCTCTCACACACACCACTTTAAACACATTTTATTTATCACACACACATACTCATACACACTCTCATAGATGCAACAGGAGTAGTTCGGGGTCCAGTGTCAGTGTTTGGACCAGAGCAGCTGGGGATCAAACCACAAACCCTTCAACTCTCCAGTGGAGGATGACCCACTCTTGAGCCATAGCTGCTCAGAGGGTTAATGACTGATCTGCACTTCTGACATTCCTCTGAATTCATGCTCTATGCTCAGCTAAAACCCAAATTAACAGTAGAATCATAAGTTAAAACCCGAATTAACAGCGGATTGATGAGCTAAACCCAAAATTAACAGCAGAATAACCAGCTAAACCCCAAATTAAAAGCAAAATATTCAGCTATAATCTGAATTCAAAGCAGAATCACCAGCTAAAAGTAATTTCCCCCTTGGATTAATAAAATATTCTGAGTCTCATTCTAAACCCTGAATTCAAAGCAGAATCACCAGCTAAAACCTGAATTCATTGCAGAATAATCAGCTACAACCTAAATTCAGAACATAATCATCAGCTAAAACCTGAATTCAAAAGTAGAATATTCAGGTAAAACCTGAATTAAAAGCAGAATAATCAGCTATAACCCAAATTAAGAGCAGAATCATGAGATAAACCCCAAATTAAAAGAAGAATCATCAGCTAAAACTTGAATTTAGAGCAGAATCATCAGCTAAAACCTGAATTTAGAGCAGAATCATCAGCTAAAACCTGAATTAAGAGCAGAATCATCAGCTAAAACCTGAATTTAGAGCAGAATCATCAGCTAAAACCTGAATTAATAGTAGAACATTCAGGTAAAACCTGAATTCAAAGCAGAATAATCAGCTATAACCCAAATTAAGAGCAGAATCATGAGATAAACCCCAAATTAAAAGCAAAATAATCAGCTATAACCCCAAATTAAATGCAGAATCATCAGCTATAACCTGAATTCAGAGCAGAATCACCAGCTAAAACCTGAATTCAGAAGAATAATCAGCTATAACCTGAATTCAAAGCAGAATCATCAACTAAAACCTGAATTAACAGCAGAATCATCAGCTAAACCCTGAATTAACAGCAGAATCATCAGCTAAACCCTGAATTCAGAGCGGAATCTTCAGCTATACCCTGAATTCAGAGCAGAATCATCAGCTCTGAGTGGACTTTGGTCTGCCTTCTAATGGCGGCTGGGCGCTGCTCCTGCACATATGAACGCAGCGCTGAGGGGTCTGACGCCGCGGTCTGCCTGCCGGTGGGTCAGACCTCCACATGGGGAACAGCTGCGGCTGGTCGGTAAATGACAGGCTGACATCGGACCTCCGAGTGTCTGCGGGTCGGCTGTGCTCCTACCATAACACCGCTAGAAGCTGTCGGTTGTTGGGACAGCACGTCCTCCTTCTTCATTTATTGTGCCGACCAGCTGCACTGCGGCGCCCCCTGTCGGGCCGGAGCTGCTCTCAGGTGAGGTGTTTGTGCTGCTGATATGCTGAGGCTGGTGCTGCGCATTATGGACAAACATGTCTACTTTGGTCTGTTTGTACAAAGGACGTTGTTCAGAAGTCTTTGCTCAGCTGTGCTGCCATGTTCTTCAGAGAGAAGAGGCCCTTCTTCTGGAGGCTGGAGCCTGCAGCCGTCATAGAGGCAGGGTACACCCTGAACAGGTCACCAGACTGTCACAGGACACAGACATGCTCACAATCACACAGATGAATCAGCGCTTAACCAAACACGTCTCTGTGGGAGGAACCTGGAGGACCTGGAGAGAACCCACTCAGGCACAGGGAGAACCTCTGTCTTCAAATTGACTAACCCTAGCTGGCCAGTGGATTCAAACACAGTACCTTCTTGATGTGAGGTGACACTGCACCGCTCAACTAGTCAATGGCTGGCTTCTTCTCTTTCAGTCAATGGAGGAAAGAAAAAAAAATACCAGATCACAGTACATCTTGTAAGAGATATTGAGGAATGATGGTTACTGTAACTCAAGAGCAACTGCTGATAGTTTAATGCAACTGAAGTCCGGTCTCCTTTGTGTACTTTTAAGAAACCCAGTGCTAAAGGAGTGAGTGGGCCACTAATGAATTTGATGTTACCGATGCTCGTTTATCAGCCCAGCCCCGAACATTCAGAGATGTCTTTTTTTCTTTCAAAAGAAGTGCAGCTTTCGGTTGTTAGGACTCCAGAGAACCAGCAGATTGTAATACTTGTTTGATGCTTAACACTGCATGAAGTAATCTTTACTCGTCCCAACACAGATCTGAGCTCTGGATCCTTCACATTTTAGTGACCTCTCCTCAGTTTTCCTAAAACATCAAAGCCTTTTGTAAGGAGCTACACTGTTCCTCTGTGACTGTTACTAAATGATGGTCCTCTTTAAGGGTCCCTTTAAGATTAGCTGGTAACGTAATGATCAACACTGAGACTGCTGGGAGTTATCTAAGAAGGTGACAGAAACTACACTGAAAACATAAAAAGACTCCTCTTCTTCTACAGTGGTAGACTGCCAGTTTGCCTTTTAAAAGGAGGGAGGGACTCCAGAAACCAGTTGGCAGATAGGAAGGTGTGACGTGGGCCTGGGCTGAACATTCATTTAAAGAACAACAATTACGATAAGAAATACTTCATTTATCCCCAAAGTTGGGAAATGATGTGTTGCAGCAGCAGTAAAAACTACAAAACAGTGAAGATCTCAACAAATCAAAATCCAACATGATACAACACCTCCACACCTGTCCCTGTGGCAGCAGAGCTGAAACAGATGTTACAGAAAGTGTTCAGTAAGTGGTGCAGAGGGTGATCAGGATCCATTCATTATCCACAGTCATCTGGACGACCTCTGCGTCAGCTGATGGAGGAATCCAAACAGGATTCAAACAGAAACAGCAATGATGAATTCCCTCGGAGTGACATGGACGCATTCCAGCAGCAAGCAGTTCAATATTCAGGGTGTAAAAACATTCCAAGATTACAGTGATTTTAATCACAACTAGTGCAAACCCTCCAACTTTCCTCTTTCCCCACAGATTAATGTTCCTGAAGGCAGGTACAGTCACACTGCAGCCTGGGAAGTGTGACGCCCTGGTCATACTCTGATATGGACATAAGACAGCTGGAGATGCCAGAATTACTCCTCATTTTACATGGTGGATCACCTACAGTCCAATTCCATCTGAAGTGGGCTGGACTATTCGGTTCTGCCACCTCCAGCTCCACTTCCTGTCTTTTTGTCAGTGCCACCGTCTCCAAACCATACATCATAGCAGGTCTCCCGTGTAGCATAAGAACAGCTACATTGCACCACGGCATTGATTTCTGTAGGAGTAAAGTCCCAGGAACACTAACAGAAGAATGAATGCTTGATGCTATGATGATGTTGGCATGTTGTTCATTTGTCT
>VUQH01040892.1:0-12013 GCA_015106775.1 Etroplus canarensis
CAGTGGGTAGTGGGTATGTGGGTATATGTATGTATGTATGTGTATTTGTTATGTGTTTGTGAAATAATTTTGAAAAAGACAATAAATATATTGGCAAAAAAAAAAAAAGTGTTTTGAGTTCAGCACTATTATTACTACATGGTCAGCTGTAATCTGGGATGGGATGGTCACCAGTCTAGGGTGTTTTATTTTGAAAATCGCCATTTCTGCTTCCAGCTTTTCGGGCCTCATCTATGCAACTTGACATGGCTCCAGTAAAAAACAGGTAGGCTTGCATTTTTAGCAAAGTGACACACAGAGGTGCTTCTGGGATACTTCTGAAATGCGCTGCAGGACGTCTGGTAGAATCACAACCACTGCCATACATGGCCAATAGTCCACATCATAGCAGGAACACAATGCAGCTGTCTCTGGGATAAACGTGATGCTTCATCAGGCATGGTAGCACTTTAAGCTTAATGCTGAGGTGGATCACCAAAAGCCATCAGGAGGTTCTGGGCATAGTGAATGTCCGCACAAAATGGTTTACACATTCACCTTACAAGCAAAAGCTCCCCTGATTCCAGGTGGGGACACAAGCCCCTCTCCACATGGAGGGTTGTGTCAGGAAGGGCATCAGGCATAAAACCTTTCCCAAATTACCAATGCAGATGGCAAGCCCTTGGGGAGAATACAAGGGTGCAGCCGAAAGGTACATTTATCAAGCAATAGCTGCGATGCCAAAGTGGTGTGTTCCCGCAAGCTACATTGCTAATTGTGACTAAAACACAGATTATGGCAGCATTTTATTTGAAAACAACACATCTTCTATATTAGTTTATATTTGTGCAAAACAAAAATATGTGTAAAACAAACATATTACTTCAGGTGTCAAAGCTACCTTGAACTGCAAACATGAGCTCTTTGGGGTCAATCAGCGGTGTCCTTTTGTCTTGGTTCTTTTTCCCTCCCTTGCGGTTACCCCTCCTCTTCTTGCTTTCGCCCCAAAGGTTGGAGCCACCATGCATGCTGGGAATGTTGAGAATGGCGATGCCCTCCAAGGAAACACTGCTGAGGTCCAGAGTAACACCATCGCACTTTTAGAAAGGAGACAGAAACAAAAGTAAAGACATGATTTGATTCATTGCAAGTTTCCTGACAGGTTACGTGTAATATAAGCTGTACTTCCCTGCAGCTTAAGCAATGATAAGTGACAGTGCAAGCCTGAACTTATCTATCACAGCACTGACTTAATCTCTTTGTCTTCATCTAAACCAGAACAGGTGCAAGTGTGAGCTTTCTAATTGTTTTAGTCTTAATCAATGCATTCTCATTCCAGGTTCTTGGATGCTCCTGTTGTGTCATAAGGTGAAACTTTATTCCAATATTGGAAGCTGAGAACAGAATTTGAAACCAGGGACCGTGCTTGTCTCATTTGGATGTGATGTGGACTAACTTTGGTTAGTTTCATTTTCACTCTGTTTGGTAAGCTACAAAAACTATTTGGTTTGAAAAATAGTGCAAATGTCAGTGATGATATTTCTATTCTGGTGCTTTCTATTATAACCACACATTTCCATAAACCTAAAGCCTAAACCTAAGGCAGAGTCTGTACTTCTGTCTGAGCCTGAGTTGCAATTTTTTGTTTTTTTTCTTTCAACCTCCCCCATCCTGTTCATTTAATCCCTAAACAAGTCACCCAACTAATTAATTATACTGATCACTTGTTCCTAAAAACTTTCACTTGCTGCTTACTTTCATTTTCACACACTGTTTGGTTTGATTTAGTCACACAGCTACACTATAGGGATGCCTACAGGGCTATCTCAACATTGCAAATGCATGAGCTTTCATGACATCACATTCCAAAATCCATTGGCACTATGAAACTGGTTTTCCCTTGGTAGCTATAACAGCTTACACTCTTCTGAAAAGATTTTGGAGGGAGTCTGTGGGAATTCTTGCCCATTCACTCAGAATAGCAGTAGCAAAACAAAAGGGCCTGACTCACAATCTCCAAGCTAGTTTGTCCCAAACATGTTCAGTAGGGTTGAGATCAGGGTTCCCTACGGGCCTACCAACCTCTTCCATACCAAACTCATCAAACCATGCTTGTATGGACTTTGATTGACGTTTTGTAAGGGCAGACTGCATGGCTAGGAGCCTAAATTTTATACACCTTAATTTAATTGACTGAACAGAACACCTAAATTCAATGATTTAGAAGTGTGGCCCATCATTTTTGTCCATATATTGTACTTAGGTTGTGTTAGGCAAAGATAATGGTATTAAAATCTTAAAAAGCTTGATTTTTTTCAAGTTGCCTGCCAAAGTGAGGGGGAGCAACACCACCAGAGCACATCTTATTCACATGGCTCCTCAGCTTTAAATCATACCTACAGTTCATACAAACTGCCTGCCCAGCTGAGCTATCGGGTTGTTTATTTCAGCAAATTTGAACCAATTATGCTGCAGAAGAGTCCACCAGAATAAGGCAAATCTCCTCATAGTTATCCTCTGTTAAGCCAGTAATGCTGTATAATATATTAACTAGTGTATTTTATACCACTCGTGGATGTGTCATCATCTCCATACCTGCCGTTCTTCATTAATGTAGGGACTATTCAGCACTAATTAATGAAGACCTCTGCACTGTGTGGATAGCTCTGAGAAGGGGAAGATGAATTGTATAGACACCATCTTCATTATCACTCAATATCACACACAGCAGGGTCGTGTAGGGCTAATTACCTGTGTGTTACACTAAGGTTATGTGAGAAGTGGGTGGGGAGGTGCACAGATAGCCTTCACACATCAACACTTTGTCTGGGTAAATCTGAAACTAGTATACATTTATGCTGTATGTGGAACAGGGGATGCCCAATATTATTTCCTATTGTTTAGTCCCACATGAGTTATTCTTAATGATAAAGAGTATATGATGGCCTCATATTCAAAGAATGGACTTCAGTTGGTACAAATGCACAAATGTTTTCCTTTGCTTTTGTTTTTTCTTCCTGTATGAATCTCCAGAAAAAGAAAAGACATGGTTTGATTTACCTCAACCTCCAGAAAGTCGTGGAGCTTCTTACATGTGGCCGAAAAGGTCTCCGAAGTGCCGAACTCAAAGTACCACAGCTTATTCTTTGTTCTGAAAAAACAAAACAACAGGAACTGCAAAGGGACCAAGAAAAAAGGAAACATGGGAGTGTTTTCCCCACATCAAAATCTGAAGCTTGCACTCTCTCCCTTTTCAGTCCCCCTATATACTGAATTATATTAAAAAAAAAACAGACGACCACTCCATAAAGGTGTGTTCGTGTTTGATTTGTGATTGAAGAAGCGTCTTCCAATCTAGACAGGAAATACACCTTTAATGTTTACCGCTGGCCAAAATCACAGTCATTAATCCCCCCCAAAAAAAGAAAGTATAATGTGCTTCATTAATCACATATTGACGCCAAAGCCAGTTAAAGAGGCATCTGAGGGAGCATTTAGGGTGGTCATGCCCAACATTAAAGACCAGGGAGGGGCATAAGAGGGTAATCTACCTGCCCTGGCAATTAACAGAGGACTGGGGTGCTGCTCCCCAGGCTTCCTACAGCACACACTCCCATCGCTAAGGCTGATGATCAATGACCTTGCAGGGGTGAGTCACCATCTGTCCAAAAACTGCTACACTATATTGTATTTTCTCTCAAACACACAAATGAATTATAACTGTAATGTTATATTAGAGAATATTTATTGCACGCCTATTGTTATGCATTTATTTTATATCAATGAAGTAGCACAATATTATGTGTCTATTTGAAATCATTTTAATTGTGTAAGAAAAGCAGCAAAGCTAAAATTCTTTATCTATAATAATTTCAGTGCTGCATTATTTATTTTATTTTTAAAAATAATTTAAGCCCATGAACAAGCAGAATACATCAACTTTTATCGTTCCCTCCAAAAGTATTGGAACAGAAACGCCAGTTAATTTGCTTTGCTGTGCACTGAAGACGTTTGTGCGTGAGATCAAAAGAAGAACATGAGACGCAAGATCAGAGTTTCAGCTTTTATTCCCTGGTATTTACATCTAAAATGCTAAACACCATAGGACAGAACATATTTGTATCAAGCCAGCCACTAAGAAATGTTAATTTGTGTTAAAATCTGGTGATTGACTTAGCCTTCCATTTCCCCCCTATTTAAGTCCTTTGTTAAGGTGGCAGTGTTTTGGATCATTGTCTTGCTGCATAATAACATTCCTCCCAATTATTTTGGATCAAAGTTATCGTAGTTTAATATTTTCTGATTAGTTTTTGTTTTTATTTCATTTTGAGGTTTTTTTTTTCCCAATTCAGTTTAGTTTCAGTTCCAGAGTGGGTTTGCTTGTTTCAGTTTACTTATTATTGTTTGGTTTAGTTTTTAGTTTTTATTAGTTTCAGTATTAGTTTTACTTTTCTTAATTATTATAATATGGGTGGTATTTGTCAGGGATTCAAAATATTGTCTTTAGAAATTACACAATACCTTGTGAAGGCAGCAGACTCTCAGTCATGCAGACATCCTGAGTCTCAATAAACAGATGCATCAGAGCCACATCAGACAGGCTGCCTCACCAAATTTGACCGAACTGACTAAAAACTAAGGACATTTCTAATATATTTTATTTTATTTCAGTTAGTTTTGTGGGCACACAATGTTGTTTTAATTAGTTTTGGTTTAGATCAGAACTCTAGGTTTGTTTTCATTTAAATAAAATGTCTTTTCTCAACTAGTTTTACTTTTTAGTTTAGTTTTAGTTAACAGAAATGATCTTTGTTTAGATGCATTTCTGTAGACTTCTGTGTTTATTCTACTACCAACATTACATTCACAAAAAAGACTGAGCCTGTTCTAGAAGCAGCCACACAAGCCCAAACTATGACACAACCTCCACCGTGCTTCACAGATGAGTTTGTAATGCTTAGAATCATGAGCATATCTCTTCTTTCTCCTCTTGGTAGAGGTTCATCTTTGTCTCATTGGTCTATAAAACTTTATTCCAGAAGTACTGTGGCTTATCTATGCACTTTCTTGCAAATTCCAATCTGGCTTTCTGATTTTTACTGCTGATGAGCGGTTTTCATCTCTATATTGTTGTTTTCTAAGTCTCCTTCAAACAGTGGACTGTGATATTTCTTCCCCTGCTCTTTGAAGGTTGTTCATAATGTTCTTTACTGCTCTCACTATTTGTGTGTCATCAGTTGTTGTTTTCTTTGGACAACTGGTTCAATGCCTGTTGCTCAGTACACTGGCGATGCCCTTCTTTTTCAGGACATTCCAAATTGTGATACTGGCAATGCCAAATGTTTCTGAAATACACTACCATAGACAGCATTCTGGTCTACATGTTGGTCTACATTTCATAACTGCAAATGCAGTCTTTACAGGTGAAAGCCAAAGCTTAAACTGAGAGTAGATATCCAGGGCTACCTAATGATTCAACAATCAATCTTATATGTCACATCTGGGTAACAAGAAATATCAGTTGCTTGTCATGCTTCAATACTTGAAAAACTGGGTGGTTTGATACAAAATGTGTGTGTAAATAGCAGTGAATAGCAGTAAAAGCTGAAACTCTGATCTCCCTTTTCATATTAATCTTTTGAGCTCACACACAAAACACACACAGTAAAAACTAACGATTTGCCCTTGGTGCTCCAATACTTTTGGATGGTAATGCAGCTTTAAAGAAGACATCACAGATATACTGGCACAGATTTAGGCCATTAGAGGAGGCTAGATCTTTGAACTTGACTTTAGTTTTATCGTCCAAATTGGTTAAAGATGAAATAGATGTGGGGTAACATCTTCAAAACCAATTCTGTGCAGATGGAGATGTAAAGTAACTGAAACCTTGAGATGATTTTATCACATTCATGGGCATCATCTAAAACATGCAATGCATTGCTAATGTAATAATTAATTCCATTGACATACTGATAGAAACACACTGAATTAGACTGTACATTAAACTGTTTTTTTATAAGACTGTGTTCACTATCTGCAGTGAAACCGGACTAACTTTTTCCACTCTACCCCACTACGAGGTGAATCACCCAACATGTTTCTTCTCAACTTTTTTGGCAGGTATCCAAACCTCCAGAGAAAAATACTTCAGTGAGGTTCACAGTGGGATGGTGAAGAAATGATGGCCATTTCAACCAATTCAATAAACCACCAAACCTCAAAACCTCTCTTTAATCAAGGTGAAATCTGCTGAGCAGACACCTTCCATAGTTTGCCTTTATTTTTATCAGTTTGAGTAAAATTATTTGCAAATTTCTTCATCCATTTCTCTACTAAAAAAAAAGAAGTATAGTGGATAATAAAGCACAGGTTAGACAGTTTTTGATGTTTCTAAGAAACAACAAATATCAGCGCTTCATTTATCTCGAAGATTCAAGGAAAGAAATAAAACACCTACAACAGTGCTGACAAGCAGAACTGAATGCAGTAACAAATGTGCTTTTCCTAGCTGGAATCAAAGCACTACAAGGAGAACGTATTAGTATAAGCACAGTAACAATCACTAAATTA
The DNA here is from genome assembly GCA_015106775.1 of Etroplus canarensis. Lineage (NCBI taxonomy): Eukaryota > Metazoa > Chordata > Actinopteri > Cichliformes > Cichlidae > Etroplus > Etroplus canarensis. Next base: position 6,553 of record VUQH01040892.1, read on the forward strand.
TTGATTTCCTCATTAGGACTTTTGTCAGGACCATTTAGCCACTTTATAAATGAGCTTTCATTAGGGTACTTGCAAGGTGCAGTTGATTTATAATGTGCAACATGGTCAATAGCCGAGGGGAGGGAGCAGAGGGAGGTGGGAAGAGGCAGGAGGGCGATCGTGGCCATGCTGAGAGGCTTTACACAACACTACATCTCCTCCACCGCCATCGTCATCAACACCATCATCATCAGCGCGTAAGCTGGGCAGTCAAGAGGGAAACTCCGAGAGGACACATAAACACAGCCTGTGCAAATTTGCAAATAAACAAATGGAGGTGGCCACTTTTGAAAAGCATATTCAAATCTTATGATTCATGGAGAAATAGATCCACATGCAGAACATACAGTGTTTTGGATCATGCTTTCTTTGTTGCTGCTTTACTGAAGGTGGGTTTGGTATGTCTTTGAACTTGATCTCTTATAAATGAAACTGTATTCAGAATGATTTCAAATCAAGAATTTTGGAGGTGAAACAGCTGCATTCAAGGGCAATAAAAAGACAGCAGCTGAGCTGAAAGTTGTTCTACAAGAAAAAAACTCACTTGTTCAAAAGCCTCTTGACACAATTTTGCAAAATGTAGAATGTGCAGGGGACAGACAAAAATGATAAGAAACTAGAGTGAAATGACAAAAAGAGCTGTTAGATTTTGCAGTTGGAAACAACATTACCTTTCACAAATATTCAAATTCACCTAGCTGGTTGCTACACAGCAGTGTCCTATATGGATAAACTGACTTCTATCCTAAACAATTCCCACCACCCTCTGCAGAACACATTCACCAGGCAGAGGAGTGTGTTCTGTCCCAGTCCTGCTCCATAGACAGACTCAAGAACTCTTTTGTCCCCCTGGCCATAAGACTGTACAACAGCTCTCAGCTATGGCAGATTGGCTGAGAGACAAAAATAGAAGAATGCCCAACTGCCAGGCATTCTATCGTTAATTAATTCTTTAAATTATGTGCTGTATTTAAAATATTTTGGTGTATTTTGAATTATTTAACTACATTGTGATCAGTAGTGAGAACAGGGAGGAAGTGGAAGAGAGCCTGGAGAGGTGGAGGTATACACTGGAGAGAAGAGGAATGAAAGTCAGTAGAAGCAAGAGAGAATACATTTGTGTGAATGAGAGGGAGGCAGATGGAATGGTGAAGATGCAAGGAGTAGAGGTATGAAAGTGTTTGAGTCTAAATATCTTGGGTTAACATCCATAGCCATGGACAGAGCATATGAGAGGTGAAGAAGAGAGTGCAGGCAGGGTGGAGTAGAGGGAGATGAGTGTCAAGAAGTGCTTTGTGACAGAAAGATAGCAGTATGAGTGAAAGGGAAGGTTTACAGCATGGTAGTGAGACCTGCTATGATGTATGGTTTGGAGATGGTGGCACTGACAAAAAGACAGTTGGCAGAGCTGGAGGTGGCAGAAATGAAGATGTGGAAATTTTTGCGGGACAGCTCAGGTTGAGAAGTTTGGCAATAAAACCAGAGAGGCAAGACTGAGATGGTTTGGACATGTTCAGAGGAGGGATAGTGGCTATATTAGACAAAGGATGCTAAAGATGGAGCTGCCAGGCAGAGGGAAAAGTAAAAGACCACAGAGAAGGTTCATTGATATATAGCGAAGGAGGACATGCAGAGGGTTGCTATGACAGAGGAAAATGCAAGAGATAGGGTGAGATGGAGGCAGATGATTCGCTGAGGCAGCACCTGATGGGAGCAGCCAAAAGACAAAGGAGAAGATTTTAGATTAAGAATTTTTTCTGCATTGTATTTTAAGATGAATCTGTGAGCTGCTGGACATCTGAAGTTCCACTATAGGGAGGAAAATAGTATCTATCTGTCTATCTATTCAAATTCAACTTTTCAAATCAACAGTGAGTCTAAAGGTCAGGGAAAGGCTCACAGAACATCCCCCAAAGGAATGGTTCACCGAACATTCCCAAATTGAAATTTTACTAACAAAAGCTTTCCTAAGAGACAGTCCGGGTGCAGCATTCATGCAAACATTCGCAGGAAATTCCCTGAAAGTTTTATTGTTTGCTGGGTAATTTCATGAACAAATACACAATTCCTGCTTTAGTCTTTGTTTTTTGTTAGTTTTTTGTGCTTATTCAAGAGTGTTTTTCATCTTCAGTTACATAAATAATAGGATTTATAGCAGACGATCATTTTGAAATGTGCCACAGAATTGCTGTGTCATGATACCTCTATTATTGTGGGCATCATGTCACAACAGTATCGTATCATGAACACAGTAAAAAAAGAGATTTTCATGAAACGCCAGAACCAAACTGGAGCCAAAAGCAGGAAAGCAAAGCATGCTGATAAGAGATGCAGCAAGAGACAACATCTGACTGTCCTGTCGATTCCCACCACTTAACCTAACAAGCTCATCGGGGCAACAAATCACCTCATGTCCCTGGTCATTAGGTAATTAGGAGGATCTCATTGGCTAGATCGGACTGTCATTTGTTATCTGCCGGCTGATGCCAAACGCTGGATTCATCTGACAGACTGACTATGAGGAGCATCTTCAACAGTGGCCAGCGTTGTCCTGGGATTAATAGAGAGTCCTTTTGAGTAAGATGATACTTTTAAGGTAGATTAGGAGAAACTCACTGTATGGTAAGTGTAATAAAAGTGAACATAAAGCACCCATTTACTTAAAATCTTGGCTGATGCTAAGCTGCTATATCCTTCCAGGACGACTTCGAAGCTCATTAATTGTATTACCACTGTGAGCCGTTTGTATTTTCAGAGGGGAATAAAAAATCAACAGCAACAACACGTGGAGCAGCTTTTCAGTTCTCTGAGTTGCTGCAGCACCTCTGTTGTGATTGTAGCTGCAGTGTATCAATGCAAAGTGTACTGCAGTATTAACTTTAGCGGTGTACATGTGAGATCAGCTGCAGTAGCAACAACTGGCAGGCCATAAGAAAACAGTGGCTCAAGTTTCCAGGGCCGCTGAGGTGTGGTTTATTTGCACAAGCAAATCACAAAGCAGAACTGAAAGAGAGGACAAATACAAACTTTGCGGTGAGGAAAAGAAAACTTTTAGAAAAACATTTAAAAGTGTGACAGTAGATCTGAACAACACAAAATGCCTGAATCGGAGCAATGTTGATCAAACTGTCCCTGTTTGGTTGCTAGTAAAGGATGTCATAGGTGATAAGCTTCAGTGTAGCGTTGCTGTCCTGAGGCCACAGCACCTTTAGATGCACTTTTCACCGGCCACACTGAACACAAGCACATGGTCATTGATTTTTTTTCCCCCCTCTGACACTTAATCTAACCCACAATGATCTACGACCTTATTTTCACACTAATTTCTTCTTGATCAGAGGTGATAAATATCGCATTGACATAACCAAGTCTTTGTGCATTGCATCAATGCACTGTTTTGTTTAACATGACACTGCCTAGAGCGCTCCAACTACGAATGGCAGTTTGAGAAATGACCCGTGCTGCGTCTTCTTGCCTTCAGAGATGCAGTGAGCAGCTTGAAAAATGTATTCCTTTGTGTTGCACTGCAATAGATTCAAGAGGGGTTCTCTTTGACTGCAACAACTGATGAAATTAATATAAAATCTTGAGGAAAGTATAGACAAATGGTACTGCAATAAGCTGAAACGATAAGGCAGACATCCTAAATACTTTTACTTTACACTTATATCAGTTATGCAGACAGAGCTATACTTGTCTCACTGGTTGCTTTTAAACTTCAGTCAATGACAAAAAAATATTTATAAAACCAAAGCGTGCCTTCAGCTTGTCCCTTGTACTGTATTTTCCCCGAGGGGTCACCACGGTGGATTTTGGGAAAGGCTTCATGCCAGATGCCCTTCCTGATGCAACCCTCCACAGTGAGAGAAGCTTGTATCCCCGCCTGGAATCAAACAAGGGAACTTTAGCTACTACACTACACTAAAGAAATGCTAGACTTCAGAGGACAATCATCAGGCTGTTTTTTTTTTTTGTAAATTTTGGTAAGTTGGATCAAACCACTATTGGCAAGTTTTGAGACACAGTCCCAACATTTCAGGCCCACTTTTCTATAAATTTGCCACAAAACTACCACACAGCAAAGTTATATTGCTGCAGCTGGACACATGATGTTGCTCTGATTAGCTCACCAGTGTACATTACACAAATGGTCTGCTTTTGCCATACCAGCTCACTTTTGTCTATGAACAACAACAGTTACTGCTAACTGAATTGAATTCAATTTAAATTAAACCCTTCAGGAGGGTTCAGGAAGAGATTTGGGCATCGTGCATCACTTTGTTACTGGTGGTCGGTCACTACTGGACATTTCAAGCTCTGGTTGCCCTTAACATATGCTATATGGACAAAAGTATTGGCCACCTACACATTATGCCTAAAAGAACTTTTATCACATCCCGTTCCATATCCATGTATAGAATGACTAACTCCATGTTAATATTTGAAGATGGGTACCCCTTTGAAGCGATAACAGCTTCCACTCTCCTGGGAAGGCGTTCCACAAGATTTTGGAGTGTGTCTGTGGGGATTTTTGCCTCTTGGTTCAGTTCATCATCAGTTCATCCCAAAAGTGTTGGATGGGATTGAGGCTGGGGGATCTGTGAGGGCCAGTCAAGTTCTTCCGCAACAAACTTATCCAACCATGCCTTTATGGGCCTTGCTTTGTGCACAGGAAAATAGTCATGCTGGAACAGCAAAAGGCCCTCCCCAAACGTTTCCCACAGAGTTGGAAGCATAGATTTATTCAAAATGTCTTGGTAAGCTGAAGCATTAAGAAGTGGACCTAAGAGACCCAGACCAACTCTGGAAAAAACAATCACATAGCAGTATCCCTCCTTCACCAGACTTTTTTAGTTATTACAGTGCAGTCAAGAAGACAAGGTTGACCTGGCATTCTCCAAACACAGACCCGTCTGTCAGACTGTCAGATAGAGAAGCACAGCTGGTAAGTCCACAGAATACGTTTCAGTCCAGTGACAGAGTGCTTCACACCACTCCTTCCGACACTCAGCATTGTGCTGGGTCATACAAGGCTTGCATGCAGCAGTTTTGTGCTGATGTTATTGCCCAAGGAGGTTTGTAACTCTGCAGTTATAGAGTCAGAGTGCTGGTGTCTTTTACGTACTATGTACCTTAGCACTCAGTGACCCATCTGGAATATCTGTGTAACAGTAGCACCACACGTGGATTCAGAGCTCTTTAGAATGACCCATTCTTACACAAATGATTGTAAAGGCAGACTGCATGGCTAGATGCTGGATTTTAAGATTCAAGATCTCAAGATTCAAGAGAGCTTTACTGTCATTTCAAACCACATATAGCTGACGCAGAACATAGTGAAATGAGATAGCGTTTCTCCAGGACCTGGTGCAACATATAAACATATAGACATATGACAGGAGGGTTTTTTTCTCACAGTTTA
>VUQH01040895.1:0-10753 GCA_015106775.1 Etroplus canarensis
AATTTATATTCCTGTATTTAAAGTACTGAATCTGACTATTCACTAAATCTTCTCAGCCATGTAAATGCTAAGTTCTAAGTGTGCAAGCTAAATCTCAAGGTTCTGAAAGGTTTGTCTAGTTTTGAGTCCACCTACAAAAACAGCCCCTTAGGGTGAATTGTCCTCACCTTTAAAACCTATTCCTAGCTAATTTACCAAGTGCAAGGTTCACACAGGGGAGCTGCTATAACTAACGTGCTTGATCTCCCACCTAACTGATACGGCTACCAGGTAGGGCGGATGATTGGGGGAAGCAGGGTAGACGTTGGAATTGACAGCAGTGAGAGAAGCTAGCCAGCTTAAATGTACTCCAGGAAATCTGGCTGAGTAATACTCATCAGACCAGGAGACCGGACCCTTTAAACGGAGAGCTGGAGAAGCACTAGTCCTGCATTGGGCCTGTGCTTTAAATCCGGGAACCTGACAGTGGATGATGGTGTACAATTTCCCAGTTTGAACATTTGTTATGTTATCTATGTTCTGTTGTGAATAAAATAGTGGCTCATGTGAATTGAAAGTCTTTTAGTTTTCATTTTGTTCAAATTTAAAGAACGTCCCAACTTTTCTGTAATTCGGATTGTATAATGCTGCAAAATAAAGTTTCATTTTCAAAAGTATATCAATATATCACAAAAATAATATTTTTCATGGTCTTTCACAGTATGCTGTTAAAAATATTGTGCCTCACAGAACTTAAACCAGTAAAATGCATATAACAGTTGCATTTCCTCTATCGGTGCCCTACATTTTAAATTGATTTAATGCATTTATAAGTTATGGAGACATTCATAGACAGATATGTAGCCAAGTGATGAAACCAACATATTTACATAATATTTTGAGTACTTTATGAAAGTGATGATTCTCTATGTAATAACATGCCACCTAGATACAATATCTTCTTTGTGACTTAAGGTGGAATAATCCTGCTATGCTCATTATTTAATATTTAATATTAAGTATTGTCAATATACATAATTTTCTAATTTTAATAATACACTTTTAATACACGTTACATAACGAAGAAACGTGAAATATTATATAAAGCTTACAATTTAGAAATAAAACTTAATTATCTAAAGAATATACCATGTAATATATGTGTAAACTAAAAGTTTGGTGTATTTGATCATGTGTTTTTAATTAATATGATTAGTGACTATTATGGTTCTTTGGCCATACTGTAGTTCTCATTCAGGTAAAGCTTGAAATTTTGAAAAATCTGCAGTCTTCATACAAGTTTGTGTGAAGCTGTGGCAGCTTGTACTTGTTCAAAATCTTCAAGAAGCTTTTATGACACCTATGTGTATGTTATCTTTTGCTATATCCTCACCTTGTGGTAGCTGAATGATCCCAACACTGATTCCAGACATCAGATCTCCAACGGCATTTTCTTTAATGGAGTAATGAGGGAGCCATGACAGGATAGGAAAAATGTGTAGCAGGAGGCTTTTTATCCTGGAACCGGAACACCTGGGGGTAAACATGCATACAGGATTTCTGACTATAGCACCTTGCTTACATATCTCTTGAGTTTTAATCAAATGCAACATAGACAGAAATGTTAATGCTATCCTTCAACTCACCAACATTGTGAATTTACTCTCTCCAAAAGTGACAGAGATTTCTTTTCTACCCTCTGCCCGAGGAGATCCAGCTTTGCTTCATCCAGGGCGACTGCAAGATGAGGCGGCCTGTAGCGAGGAGGGGCATTTTGCTCAGCGTTTTCCATCTGAAATGGTTGTCAAAGATTTCTGACAGCACGGTCAAGATTCACTTTGTTCTTGTTTGAACACTGTGTTTGTTCAGTGTGCCACACTGACTTTTTTATGTATATCAAGTTACATCACAAAGGAGAAAATGAGTACCTGTTCAGGTCATCAAAACAAACTAAAGCGGTGAGAGGTAAAGTCTTACTTAATCTGTACCAGCAAGAAGCCACATCATTACAAAGAGTTCACATGTGCAACAATGAGACTGTGCATGTATTAGAGCACTGCACAAGCTGCCACACGTGAGTTAGAGAGAGTGGAAAATGGCCTTGAACTCTGGCCATTACAGTGAGTTTACAGCCCCTTTCTCCTCCCCTTCGCCACTTCATTCAGTACCACTGAATGTCTCTATTATTCCAGCTCAGCTTTCACAGACTTGTTTGTGGTGTGTGTAAGAAAGAGAGAGAGAGAGAGAGAGAGAGAGAGAGAGAGAGAGAGAGAGAGAGAGAGAAGTAGGCAGGGATAAGGTGACATTAAGAGAATTAATTAGTAAATATATATATTTTATCAAACTTAATTCAATCCATTTTGGAAAACTTAATAATTTAAACAGTCAATCTAAATAAGAAATGAGAAATTAAGAATAAGAGGTACATATAGCTAAAAAAACATAAAAGTGACCAAACTGTGAGAAATTGTTTTCATGGCAACCAAAATGATGATAAACTTTTTTATTGTCATTTAAACCACACCGCACTATCAGTGATGTGCAGATCACTTCTATAGTAGCAGAGTGAAAAATCTACTGAGCCTGATGCCAGCATATAAGACTGGAAGGTCCCAGATCCGCCTATCATTAAAATAAGTAGCACTCCCTGCAATAACAGAAAACATAACGAAAGATGTCAAACCCATCTAAACAATGTTTGCAATGTTCAAATGTTTAAACACAAAATTTATTACTCCAAAAATGATACACACAGATCTAACAGAATGACATATTCAAGTAATTTACACAAACTTCACTCACTGCATCACTCTATATTTGACATTACACTAAATAAATAAAATAATATACTACAGACTCCCTTGAGCTATCAGTAGGAGCATGCAGCTCTGAATCTTCAGTAGTGTATCTGTCTCAAAAGCAATAAGAGGTTTCTGACACGCTCAGCACGCCAGCGAGGAGACTGGTGCAATGGCAACTCAAAGAAGGAGAAAGTGAAGCTTCTAGAGAAACTGAGGTTGGTGATGGGGCGCAGCGGTGGGAGACGGGGGGGACGGGGAACCCGATGCTGAAGCAACACCTTCCTCCTTGTCTGCAAGCCTTTACCTACTCCATCTGTGCAGATGGGTATGACAGAAGATATTTTGATTAGGAGAGGGAATGTAGGCATTAAAACACATTTCTTTAAAAGTAAACATCAATGGCTAACCTTCATAAGTTAAATTACAAGTCCTCTAAGGTCTGTGTGGTCATAAATGGGCTTGACTTCAGTAAACAGGTTAGTATATATACACTGCCCAAAAAATTAAAGGAACTCTTTTTAATCAGAGTATAGCATTAACCTCTGGCATATTGATCTGGTCAGTTAAGTAGCAGGGTTGTCAATCAGTTACAGCTGTTTTGGTGTTAATGAAATCAACAGGTGCACTCGAAGGGCAACAGTGAGACAACCCCCAAAACAAGGATGATTTTATAGGTGGAGGCCACTGACATTTTTTTCTCTCCTCATCTTTTCTGATTGTTTTTTCACTAATTTTGCATTTGTCTAGGTAAACAGACTTCATGAGGGTGGCCTGAGGGCCCAGTGTCCTCTAGAGGGCCCTGTGCTCACTGCTTGGCACCATGGAACTTGATTGGCATTTGCCATAGAATACCAGAATTGGCAGGTCTGCCATTGGTACACTGTTCTTTTCACAGATGAGAGCAGGTTCACCCTGAGCACATGCAACAGATATGAAAGGGTCTGGAGAAGCTGTGGAGAATGTTTTACTGCCTGTAACATTGTTTGGCAAGACGGGTTTGATGGTGGGTCAGTGATGGTCTGGGGAGGCATATCCACGGGCTAGGCATTGGCAACCTGACCACCATTAGGTATCAGGATGAAATCCTTGGACCCATTGTCAGACCCTATGCAGAGGGTCCTAGATTCCTCCTGGTGCAAGACAATACCTGGCTTCATGTGGCGAGAGTATGCAGGCAGTTCCTGGAGGATGATGGAAATGATACCACTGACTGGCCCCCAAGCTCACCTGACCTAAATCCAATAGAACACCTCTGGGACATCATGTTTCAGTCCACCCACACTGCCAGGTTGCACCTCAGACTGTCCAGGAGCTTAGTGATGCCCTGGTTCAGATCTGGGAGGAGATCTTCCAGGACACCATCCGTTGTCTCAGTAGGAGAAGGTTGTGCTTTTAACATTTATGATGGTTCTGTTCTTCCTCGAGTGTTTCCTTACAATATGATTTTAAATGAGTACGAACAAAACCCTTAAACTGAAGTGGATTTCAGCTGCGTTCACTCTATTTATACAAGTGGGTTTTCCGCTAAACATGTGAAGATGTCTTCTGTGAGACAAATAATGTAGTATTATTATCATAATTAATAATAGGGCAATTAGAGTTGATTAATAACTCCAATACATGCAATAGTATTGCGTTTGTAGTTAACTGAAAGACCCATTTAGCATTAACAATTACAACATTTGAAATATAATTAGTCATGACTAACTCAAATTAGTATTAGTATTAGTAAAATATAGCTGTACTATAATGTACGTCTCTTTTTGCTTTAATTTATTTTACATTATTTTATTAATTTATTTTACATTTACTTCACATTTTACAGGCTGCAACAAATTTTCAATTAACTACCAATCATCAACCAGATATCCTGAAGGGACCTGATATGCACAGTTGGACTTAGCGTAATCCTTTATATTTAGGGTTTTTATTAGTATTTAAGTAATATTGTCTTTTGGTTTTGTTTAGTCATGACTAACTCTTTTTGAAATTGTACCTTCACTAGTCTGAGCAACTGCCAGAGGAGGAGATGGAATTTCACAATTAAAACATGAGCTTGAACTGTCTTCGTCTTCCTCCTGTCTCCTGCCATGATGAGGGGTGGAAGGTGTTGGCTGAGGGACAGAAGGGGGTGGGAGTGGAGGTGGAGAGGGTCGTGGAGGAAGTTGTGGAGGAATTGAGGTAAAAGAGGATTCAGAGAGAGCCAGACCTCCCCAAGGAGTCATGTTGGTGTCTGAGAGACGGATGGAAGAGGGTCCTGGATGGGGGTGAGTGTCAGAGGAGGAAGATGTATTCTGCTGCTGATTACGCTTTCTGCGATTGCCCTGGTGGGGGCGCTGAAGAGCTGGAGAGGAGAGGAGAGGAGAGGGTTAGCTATAAACTAAAATGGTAGAGATGGCAAGAAAATCGATTGCTTTGCGATTGCATTTTATTTATAAACTATTTTCCAACAAATTTTTTGTCTGCTTTTTTCAAAATTTATTTTGACCTGACTTATTTTTGACATACTACCTCAGGGCTGAATAAATAATTGGTCTGGACCTGTTTTTGAAATGCCTTTGATGGTCAATAACACTATAAAAGCATAATTGAGAAAAACTGCAAGACAACTCTCATTTTGACATTTTCCTGTTGTTAAATGAGTTCCATAACAGGGAAATCAAAAGAACATTGCCCTTTGTAATACTGTTTAAAGAAGCCCAGCATTTGTGACTACAGGGGTTTTTTAAAAAAACAAAAACAAAAAACTTTGAATGTAAATAATCAAAATATTATCATGAAACCTGATTTCATACAGTACGTAACCTTCATTACACGTTGAATAGACTTGACAACATATTTGAGCTGGATTTATGTTACATTAAAGCTTCATTTGTATGTTATTCTAATTTTGTTTCTCAACAATTTCCAGTGTCAAAATTTAAAACTGCCAAAAAGGATCACATTCCAGTCTTCAAAATAAAACACTCAGGTTACCTGTAAGAGCTGATTCTTCTTTCTAACTCTTTCTTGAAATTGTTTCTGAGGTGTATTGCTTACCGGTTGTTTTACTCCCAGATGAACCAATGGAAGGAAGGCGGTCAGGTGGCATTACCAGTCTGTGGGCCTGTGAGCAATATCAAAATGGCAACCATGAAAGTATAAAATATTCAGTTATTTCATCATGTTCCTATCATTACACTGATAACCATTATGAATAGCTCATAGACACTGCCATGTTAACATGTATTTAAAACAATCTGCTCAAGTTGATAACTTTTTGTCAGTATTTCAGTTGTTTATCATGATAATGGTGTGGCCTCAGAGATTGCAGCATTTTCATCTATAAATCAGCCATTTGAACTGGCATGTTTCCCAGAGGAAGAATCCTAAAGAATGGTGATGAAGTCAAAATTTTTGGTTTGGGGTCAAATTTGGAGCTCTTGGAACGTCACAGAATTTGCTACATGTTATATGCACCACAGGTTGAATTTAAATTATATATTGAAGTGCTGAATATTCATCTATAAAATGACTATTACAATAAATTATCATATTACAATTTTAAACATGGATTACGATCAATCACTATGTTACTGATGTCATTTTACGTGACATTTTAACTGAGAAGTAAGAAAATGTTGCATCTTGTCACCAATTTATACAAAGATAGCATTTCAGAGGTCACAGGTAAGAGTTAATAAAGGCAGGGAAAAAAGTGAATGGCTCATTGTCAGAAGCAGTGATAAAAAGCCAGGAGAGATTGTGTGTAGCTTCTACCTCTCTGATAGATGTAAAATGTCAGTCCTGCAAAAGAGACGCAGTCAGATGCACACACACACAGGTCAACAGGAGCATTCAGGGACAATTTCCCTACAGGTACTTCATCACTAAAATAGAAGTGAAGATTTCTCAAGCCAGAATGTATGAGTTATTTCCTCTCTCTGCTTGAATACTAGAGATGAGAAGCAAAACAAACAATAAAAAGGCTTGTTATAAATGTAAAAATCAGGACACTTGCAAAGCAGCTCCTGAAATTACCTCTTCTCTGCCTGTCACCCTCTGCTCCCCTCTCCCTCTTCTGAAACAACAAAACTCTGCAGCAGCAGAGTTATAGGTGTCTTCTCTACTTCTGTTTTCCCCCTTACCACTTTCACCTTCACCTTGTCAGCATTGGTGCATTTACTTACCCTACTCCTTCATCTCTCATCTTTTCTTCCCAGTGTAACTGGCAGTTCTTGCTACAAAGAGCGCTAAGGGAAATGATGCAAGGGGGCTGTCTTCCTCCCCTTTACTCACAGCCTCCTCCTTACTCCTTCTGTCTCTTTTTTCATTGTGAGTGGCAGGCAGTGAGATGGGAGGTTGACAAAAAGCAATATGAGACGAGACTAAATATTAAAATATTCATGGACACCCACAGTCGGCCCCTTTATGTGCAGTGACCTGCACACAGCCTTCCATGCATGCAGTGCACATGCACATAAACACACACTGATATATACAACATATTAGCATCTAATTTAGCTAATGTCAGTAATCAAAGCATTGTGCGTGGAAAAGCAGCAACTATCAAAAATACACACACACAAAGTCCCGATTCCATTCGAATTTCCCTGAAACTTATCCTAACCCTAATGCATCCCCAAACCTAACTTTTCTCTAATCTTAAACCACGAATGTATTTTATGAGGACTTAAGTGTTCGCACTTAAAAAAAGGAACTGGTCCCCATATATAAATTATTTTCTTATGGCCCCACAACATGAGTAATACAAGCAAATATACACAAACACACACACATATACATGTGTGCACTTTATCCGAGTTAAAATCCAAGCAGCTGACAGTGGATCAGCATGCACTTAGACACACACTCTTTCTACCATGTAACATTTAGTGTGCTGGAGGTGAATATTCTGCTGGGTGTCTTCCACTTTATCTAAGACAGCTACATTTGCATGCCAGGGAGACACACACACACACACACACACACACACCAATTATGCACCCACTGCCTAAGATCAACCTGCCACTTAAGGATTATTTGCATTTCATATCAAAGCACCACTAGATTTGTATTCCAGAAAAAAAAATACATACACGGCGTATTCATATCCTCACTTTCAACTAACAACACACTGCATGCCGACACTTTGGACTTATTTGTGTATAAAATTGAGTGCAACTACAAATGCCCTTTCAAAACCTCATGGTTTCTGCGTGGAAGGTCGGAACCCTTCAACTGCTCATGTGACAGTTACTTGGACAGCTTCCCTTTTTCATCTAACTTGATGCTTGATGCATTTTTGTCAGCATGTTTTTACTAAAAAATTGTGTCTTGCTTGAAGGCAAATCTGGAGGTGATGTGAGGTTGCAGTCTAGACTGAAACCACAAATTTCTCATTTATTTGAAGCATTTTACTGTGTGGAGACATTTAGTATAGGCAGACTTTACTTAAAATTGAGTCCCAAGTCTCTCCTTAATTAAAAATGGCCTTTATTTCCTGGCTGGATGTGATGTACCATCCTGTAATAAAAATAACTCCAGTCACTTCAGCCATCTCTGTGCAGCTTGGTACTATTCCCTGAAGTAAGGCACAGAAACCACAAAAACATCAGAGATGGTTTTAAATGTTCTTTTTGTCATTGATGTTTTTTCTTGATCTAAACAAAATTCTCTCTAAATTTCAATGTAACAAAAAAGAATAAAAATAGAGAATAAATAAACTTTATTTTAAAAATGACCTGAAACATGTATTTACATCTGTGTAAATAGCTACAATTAAGAAGACAGGTAACTGGAAAATGCTCATTGTTAACACTGTGCCCATTAATGAAGTGTTTATAAAGACATCTTTGGTCCTTTGAGTCCATTCATAATTGCTTTTCTTGGACAGTCACTTTAACTGGCTGGTTCAGTTTTTCCTCTTTTTCCCCTTTTCTTTGTCCACATCTCTGCATGTCTCTGTATTTCTGACACGTAGTAGCTGGAAGCCCTGACCACAGACGAGCACCCATCCCTCCTTTTTGCCTTCTCTCTCCTCCTTCAGTCCTGTCTCAGGGCTTACCTCACTCACTGTCTTACCTACACTGTCATTCCCCATTTGATTTCTCTTATTAACTGTTGACTTTTCTTCTTTCTCACCAGCAGTCTTACTAACTAGGTCTCCTGTCTCACTCTTTGTCACAACAGGTGCTTCACTGTTGGTCTCGTCAGCTGTTTCTTCATCTCTCTTGAGCTTCCCACCTGTCTTACCCTTTGCAGTCTCCTGCTCAGACTCAAATCCTGTCTTCTTTTGCTCATTTCCTTCCTCCCCCTCCCACGCTGCGAGTCCTGCAGCATCAGCAATGTGGGAGCACAGCGCCCCAGTGTGGCTGATATTGTTACCGCAGACCTTCCAAAGGCAAACCCTTTGATCTGAAGAAGTAGAGACCACGAGGTCTGTTCTTAGGACCTTCAGTGCAGTCAGAGGGGCAGCGTGGGCAAACGGGATGTGGCACTGCGAGTCAAAATGAATCTGAAGCTTGTTTGGGCATTGAAGCTGTGTCTGTAGGAAATTCTGGGACTCCGAAATCTGAGAAAACCTCATATGGCTCCCAATCTTCCCATCTTCTGGGTGCTGTACCCTGATTGTGGACACAGTCAGCTGACCATCATCTCCTCCGCTAGCAACAGTTACCAAGCAACTGCCCTTTTGTTGTCCCTGTTTCTCAGCCCAAACAGCCAATGAGTTAATTCCACTCTGGTGGGCGGGAACATCAAGGCAGGGGATTGATGGTGCTGGAGCACTACTAGAATTATCCATTGAGAAGGATAAGCAGTCCGTCAAATTCCACACAGCAATTTTCCCATCAGTTGCAGCACTGAACAGCAGCTTATACCTGCAAGAGAAGTGCATTTCAGTTGATATAAACCCAAGTACTAAACAAGGAACTGCTTTATTTATACTTTCTATATTAATGTAAATTATTTAAAAGAAACAATAATTAACCAAAAATACAGTGGTCTGGCTCTGTGAAGCAAGATTTAAAATCCCAGGAATAAAAGATAACAATCATAGTCATAACCTGTTGCCTTTGTCATCCTCCAGGCTGCAGGCGGCCACACTGAGTACACAGCGCTGATGGTAAAATGTTTCCCAAAGCAACTCAATTTCACCTTTACCTTCATTAACTGAGAACAGTCTGGAAGAGACAGTAATGGAGGTGAGGAAATAGAAAAAAGAGAAGAGCATAAAAAGAGAATATAGAAAATTAAAGCATCATTCAGGGTTCCTATGCATTATTACGAACACATTTCCATGAATTTCCCATATGTTTGAGGCAACTTTTTATGACCATACTACTCTGATTTTTTTAGCTTTAAAAAGTAAATAACAGGGAGGAAACTATTTTGGAAAATAATCAGAATAGGTGTCAAGTAACTCTGACATGAAGTTCATTAGTCAAAATGCTAATCTTTATGTTGACATTCAGATCCAAAAGACTACACTCATGTTTGACTGATGCGTTTATAACCCACGTGAATTTTTGTGACTGCACAGTTTTCATGCTATCGTTTAAACAATCAGTTCACAGACAGGCTGAAATATAAACAACCATTTTGAACCAAAGTATTCAAAACTACAAAAGCAGAAGAGACACAAAAAAAACTTTGATTGCAGCTTGTAATTGCCACAATATATAATCAGGTACACAGGCATTTGAAGCTTTTGATTCCTTTGCTCATTACAATTGTTATAATCATCATCACTGCCCCTGTACTGAATAACATACTTTTTTGAGAACATCAAATCTTCTGCTATTCTCTTTTCTGCAGCCTGAAGGAAAATGTTTCAAGCAGTTGGAAATCTCTAACTTTGCAATGATGAATACCAACCTGACAGCCCCATCACTGCAGGACAGCGCCAGAAGGACACGGTTTACCTTTTCATCCACCACTGTTATAGACATGTACCTAAAACACACAGACAGTACTGTAATCACAGGTAAAGT
>VUQH01040895.1:10773-22447 GCA_015106775.1 Etroplus canarensis
TTTGAACACAAACACAGTCGATGGTTTTTAATGAGGAAGACTATTAGGGGTGAAGGAGGAGGGTGACCATACAGTAAAAGTACATCACTTTATTGAACTTTCTTTACAAATATGCAAAAAATAAACAAATAACATGACAGCCATCTATCAATATTTACTTCACAACTACTAACTTGAAATAATTAGGTAAAAGCCTACCTTGTTTCTGGGTCCATTTTCACCATCTTGTGTCTATTGCGCCTCCTCTCCCACTGTCTGTCCAAACGGTGACTGGCTACCTGGATCACCTGACAGGAAGGAGCCAGTCTCTGCCTGTCCCAAGCAATTAACAGCCGGTAGCACTGTATTTGAGCCCGTCCACCGGCTGACACAAGCAAGGCAGAGAGAGATTTTGACTGGTATTCACTCCCTCCCTCTGGACCTGTTATCCCTGTCACTGTGCGGATGCTTGAGATGTGGTCAGTAATAACTGAAAGAACTTTGATGCTGCCAGAAAAGGGATGTAGCGCCAGGACAGTTAGGCTAGTGTCCTCTCCTCCAGTCACAACTAACTCCCAGTGCCTTTCCTCCCTTTCCACTTCGTCTCCCTCAGTTTCATAGTTTCTTGTCTGATTCTCATTCCTTAAATCCCATATCCTCCCCAGCCTGCATACACACCCAATGCCTCTTCCATGGACTCCCTCTTTCAAGCTGATTCCTCCAGTCCCTCCTGCCTTCCCACCGTGGCCCAGTGGCTCTCCAGGAGGATGTGAAGCCAGTACAGCCCCCTGCTTGATATAGACCAGAGCTCCATACCCCGGCCAAATCCCTTTGTGGGACGGCCACAGACTCCAAGAGCGGTGCCCCCCACCACAAGGCACTGCTAACAGTCTCTCCTGCATCACAGGGTCCCAAACCACAAAGTGGACTGCATGAAAGCCAACAATTACAAATCTTGCTTCTCTTCCTTCCTTTTCTACTTCTTTGAAAGTCTCTTCTTCTTTTTCCTCCCCTCCAAGCTCCAACTTTTCTGTCAAATTGTGTTGTTCTTTGTCATACAGCTCTTCACAATCTTCTTTGACCTTCTTGTCCTCCATTAGTTTTTCAGGTTCCAGAATTAAAATCCTCTCCAGCCACTCCATTCCCTTGCAGGCCCGCTGAACTCTGAGGACCTCCAGCTGAAGCCCTTCTTTGATCTCTTCACTTTTTTCTGATGCCCCATTTTTTCTACAGACTTCAAGTTTTTTTGGTGGTGTTGAGTGTACTCTGAAAACTCTTACACAGCCATCCCTGCCAGTGCTGTAGAACAGCCCGTGGTACTCATACACTGAGGTTACACCTTGTTTTCCGTGGACCCCAAACAGACAGCTCATTGGATGCAGCAATGGGTCAAGCACACCTTTGCTTTCTTTACTCTCTATCATTCTACATTTCCCATCTCCACTGCTTCCATTTCCCTCAGCTTTGCATTTCTCATCATCAGCTTGTCTCCTACCCATCAGTAATCCTTCATTTGTATCTCCATCCTCTCCTTTTGAGTGCTTTGATTTTTCTCTTTCCTGAAACAAAAGTAAGGATCCTCTCCTATCTCCACATACCCAAAGCACCCCCTGCGACCTGGACTGGAGGCGAACTGCAGCTGTAAGCCAGCGTTTAGCGCAGGGGGGGAGTAGGAAAGAAGGGAGAGGAATTATGCTGAGAGCTACAGAATGAGTTTCATTTAATTTTGTCTCTACACACCACCGATAGACAAGTCCTTCAGCACCTGAAGCTAGCAAATACACACATTCTTTTCCTTTGTGCCAAATAAGACTATGGATTTTCCCAGATCCTGCCATAAGAAGACTTCCAGAATGAGGATGAGAAGTGGAAAAGACCTGTAAGCACCCGCTGAGGTTTCCCACAGCACACAAATCAACTTTGGCAGTTGACTCTTTAACACTGACAGTTATTGTGTCCATCACACAGTATGATTGAAACTCAGAAGTCCCAGTCCATACTACCTCCCACTTTCCATCACAATACTGATATACTATTCCTTTGTCAGTGCAAACCACAAACTTTTTCTGACTCCAGTTTGCATTTTCATCCTCTTCTCCTGCTATGCAGACTACTTTAGGCAGGCCATGACCAGGAAATTTCAGGTCATTTAGTTTCTCTTTCAATGCCTCCTCCTCAATATTGTTCTTCTTCTCCTTACTGCCCTCCACTCTCCACAACCTCACCCCTCCATCCGCCCCTCCTGTAGCCACCCATGTCTGTTCATCTCCCTCACTGACTGCCAATGCACGAACACCACCTGCTCGATGTCCCTTCAACATACGAACCACCTTCCCACCTCCAGCCAAGTCCCAGACTAAACAGGTCCCATCCTCCCCAGCACTGAACACATTCCCTGATGAGAGATGGACTGAGAACACCCTGGCCTGATGTCCATATAGGATATTTAAACAAACTGGGTTCAGGTCCCCACATTTCCCTTCACGCCCACCTAATGCACCAACTCCCCATACCCGCACGCTGCGGTCATCAGAAGCTGAGGCTAGAAATCCTTTCTCCTGGAGGTAAGAGATACTGAAGATGACCCCAGTGTGGCCCAACAGACGTCGTTCAATTGGAGCTTTGTTTTCAGAATCGCTACTTTTGTCTTCTCCTCCAGGCTTCCAGAGAACCAGCTGGTTGAAGACAGTCCCTCCTACTATGACAGCATCCAGCCAGGATTCATGAACCAGAAGAAGAGCAGAGTACAACAAACAACCCTCCAGACAGGAACGCTGAACCAGGGCATTTCCTGTTGTGACATTCAGGAGGAGAGCACTATTATGGGCTAGAGCCACACACAGCAGTGATTGTTTGTCTCCAGGAAGCCAGCGGACATCCAGGGCCCAGTCTTTCAGCTCCACGAGGGGACCCAGGACCTCCAGATGAAAATGCTCCTCATCCTCCACATGGAGCTTTACAAGTCTCACAGCTTTGCCTCCAAATACTACAAGATCACAGAATTTTGGCTCTGTGGTTTTGCTCAGTTCTGGGAATTGAGAGTCAAAATTTGATGCGTATTAGTAAATGCAAAAAACACACTGGAGCAAAATAACAAGATACTGTAAAATAATAAAAAGTATTAATCAGGGATAGGGTGAGCTGGAGGCAGATTAGCCGCTATGGCGACTCCTCTAACAGGAGCAGCCGAAAGAAGAAGAAGAAGAAGAAGAATCAATAATGAATAATCAACCACAGATAATACACATATAGCATCGATTTAATCAAACATACCTTTAATGTTCATATTCCAGCTTCATTTATTTTGTAATCAGTGCTACAACTGCTGCCAGTCACAACAAAAATGATCTATTCTGGACTCAAAACTTGCCGCTTATTTCTTTTCACTCAACATGCCATTTTCTATAAACCCTGACAAAAATTTTTAAAAAACATAACAACGACAACCTTCCTAAATACAACAGAAGAAATCATAATTTAAAAAACAAAAAACAAACAATATCTCCCAGACCAACTCAGATCAACACTTTTGTAGGAACCAATTATGAAGGTCTCTCTGTGCTCCATCCCCATACCCCACCCCTTTAACAGGCCAGACAGAGACCCGGATGAACTCAAAAAACAAGTGGTGTGGATTTCCTTCATCTCTCAGTGCAATAAAAGATGGAGAAAAAAGAAACAGACAGGCTATGGTCACTACCTGGTACGTCTAAATACTGCAGGATGATCTGTAGTTCATGAAATAAAGCACACAGTTGTAAACCACCCCAAATTCCGAGTCAGATCCAGATCAGATCTGATATGGGTGAACTCAAGAAACAAGCTGATGAGCCGAACAGTTCTGATTTTTCCTTACGATTACTGTACATTACTCTTAATGGATTAAAAGCTGCAAAAAGAACAGCACATCTGGGGAAAAAAATCCAGATTTACTTCTGGATCAGATCCAGATTCATTTTATTTCTCTGTCTTTGTGGATTCGGGCTCTCTTCACTACTTGGTAGGTATGAAAGTAGACTTCGAAATGATATTTCTCTCATACATATACAATTTTAATATATTTTTCCCTGTAAGATCCAGATGTACTGCTCACATCTGGGTCAGAGCGCTGAAAATATATAGATACCTACTACTCCTCCGGGGGTATATATACCTACCAAGTTTGGTGAAGCTACTTGAGCTCTGTAATCAGCTGTTGCGATAACAGCACAAATCTCTATAGTAGACATGGACGCAACGGATGCATGATCAGGTCAAAACCATAATATTGCCGTAATTTTGTCTTAGAGATAACAAGACAGAGAGAGAACTGAAAAAACCATCAGTTCATACTAACCACATTTCTTCTTTCTGTGGAATGCTGTGGCAGAGCTCTGTGGTGGCAGAGTTTCCTGACTTCTGGGTCTTATTCCATGGATCCGGTAATGTTGGAGGACACTCAGTGAGGTGCAGGCTTTAGAGCAAGACTGAAGTCTGTACACCGACAAGACCGGACCCTCACCTGCCCGGAAAGAAAACAGTTATATGCGTGTCACCAAATTTTTGAGTCTAAATTCAAGCTAACCACTGTAGTAACCAGAATAACAAACAAAATTATTACAGATACAGAGTGTTACAAATAACATTTAAAAGCACTATTTCTAGAAATAAAATAATTTACCACCTTCTAGAATGAATTGATGCTATTAATGCTACCAGCAGGATGCTGCTGTGATGTTAGGTCCAAAACATTGTTGAATTTGGTTTTGGAGGTTAAAAATGAATTAAATGGATGTCCAGCACAGCTATTTACATAATACCGATTTGTAGCATAAGATGGTGTAGTGTCAGTGTCGTATCAAGTGTGCCCTGAGTCCATCAGAAGAAGAAGAAGAACAGATGGTGGAGTGAGGTATTCTGGTGAATCAGACAGCAAACAGTGCCTGAAGTACCTGGAAATTAACTCTTATCATCACAAGAACCAACTCCCAGGCAGAAATCACACTCAGCTGCCTAGTGGTGGAAATGTTGTGCTTTATTAATGCATTGCTATTCACTTGCTAGGACATTATTTGTGTGGCACAAATGGAGTAAATGCATACAGTAGGTGTATCAGCTGCTCTCCACCTCTGTGCAGCGGGAGACAGAAAGAGACAGCAAGGAGTAAACCAGCTTTCTTAAATGAAGAAAAAGAATATACCAATCAGAGAGCATAGTCATGTGAGCATACAGCAATGAATGATTAAGCCTATAGTAATTAATTAGTGGACATAAGCACAGGTATCAGCTGAATGGGTAAAAAGGACTTCAGTCATTTCTTTTTCCTTTATTCTTTAATCCTATTAAAAAAAAACATTACTGAACTGGAAAGATTAACATATATTGCCAAGGGCAAATGAAAATACTTTGTCAAACTCTGGGAACCATATATGAATATCATGACAAATGAAAGTGCTAGATTTTTCTGAAATGATTTGCAAATGATGTAAAATGTAGCCCCCCCCTTTTCTTTTCCCTTTTTTTAACTAATTGATTTAATTTTTATTTTGTATTTATTTTGAATTGATTTCCCTCCTTAATTTGTTAATTAGTCCAATTTCATTATGTTTATTTGAACTGAAAGATGATGCAAGGGTATGCAGTATGTGTGATGTGTAAATGTTATTTGCTTGTGAAAAATTTTGAAAAAGACAATAAAAAAAACAAACAAATAAAACCATTATTTTTTGAGCTGGTTTATGTGTAATGGATGTAACAGTGGAAAAAGACAGTTTAGCAGTCGCTTTATATTAAAGGTTGACGCTTTTGTCTGTGATGGTTGCTTAGATTCAGCTAAGCTCAACTTAAAATAACATGGATGTGAGAAAAAAATGGATGTGACTAGGACTTCATAGCTACCTTCCAAATGGTTATCCAAAAGATCTCATATCTGTAACTCAGTAATCTATCCCAGCTGTCATAGGATGAGAGACAGGACGTACCTGAACAAGTCACCAGGTCACTAACACAAATGTACACCAATGGCCAATTTATAACCTCAAATAACCTAACAAGCATGTCTTTGCACTTTGGGAAAACATAAAAACTCCAGAGAAAGGTCCCAGCTGAGCAGGCAGTTTGAACCCCAAACCCTCTTGTAATGAGTACTAACCACTAGTGGTGGGGGACAATAATAATACTAACAATAACAGCAACAAAAACAATAATAAATCAATACAGTATAGTACAGTGATATTTTGCATAGCAATATTGTATCAATGCAGGCATAACAAATATCGATATCCTAATATGTACCTTTCGGCTGCTCCCTTGTATTCTCCCTAAGGGGTTGCCACAGTGGAATAATCCACATTGGTAATTTGGCAGAGGTTTTACACCAGATGCCCTTCCTGACGCAACCCTCCATAGTGAGAGGGGCTTGTGTCCCCACCTGGAACCGAACCAGGAATCTTTCGCTTGGAAGGCAAATGCGCAAACTACTACGCTACAGGGGACACATTGATATCCTAATATAAAAACTGCAAATACAAATTGAACATTTTTGTACAAGAATAACAAAATCAATTGTTTTTTTCAGTCCAGCTCATAATCTACACGTATTTTCAAGTTTCTTTTTCTGAAGGGGCAGAACAACTTTTGTTGTACAAGCTGCACTGTTCAAAATACATGAAATGTTACAGTATGCCACACATTTGCTTTCAGTTAAGTTGGATGAGACTGTAACACTGCTGTTCAATTTTGTCATTTCTGGCAGATTTTAACGACAGTGCTGGTCAGTCTGTCTGTTTGACAAACCCATTTTGCAGCACTAAAAATGACTGCTGTGAGAGGTACAGACTGAGAACTTTATCTTATCAGATAAAAGCGATACTGAAAAAGTTTATCTTCGGGGAACTAATTTGCAGTTGAAAAAGGTGGTCTATCACAATATTTTGCAGTATATTTTATCGCAATACTCAGCACATTGTAAAATGTTTAAAATCACAATAATATTGTATTGAGTTAAATATCGTGATATCATCATATTGTGGGATCTTTGGAGATTCTCATGTTTACTTACCACAGCACCACCCTGACCTCAGGCCAAACTTCGCATTTTCTTGCTTCTTTGTACATGAGCAACTCAACATGTCCTCTAAAATAAACAACGGCATACATTGTTTGTTCCTACTCTCAAATATGGCCCACTTAAAAGTTTCCAAAATCAGCACCCCTACAGGTAGCAGGAGAAAATCACTTCTGGCCGTCCCAACCATGTGTTGCTGATGACAATGCCGATAGATGAGCCAACAACGGTATCATTAAATGTTGTCTTCTCCCTCCTACAGTCTGTGTCTATCTTTGCTCTCCTTTCTCTTGTCTCTGTCCCCTCACCCCCAACCGGTCGAGGCAGATGGCTGCCCCGCCCTGAGCCTGGTCAGGCCGGAGTTCTCTTCCTGTTAAAAGGAAGTTCTTCCTTCCCACAGTTGCCAAGTGCTTGCTCATAGGGACTGATTGTTGAGGTTTTCTCTCTAATACTGTAGGGTCTTTACCTTACAGTGTGAAGTGCCTTGAAGCGACTTATGTTGTGAATTGGTGCTGCATAAATAAAACTGAATTGAAATGAAAAAAAAAACAATGACTCATATAAAGGCTGATGTAGCCAAAGCATAACTAAGGTTAGTGATGACTTCCCCTTTACAACACACTCCAGACACCAAACTGGCCTTTTTCACACACCTCACAGAGTTCTCTTGGTTTTAAAATGTAATTATTGGTTGTAAAATCTTGCATGTACAAACGACCTAGGACGTCATTTTTTAAAAGGGGAACAACACAAACGCTGTCCTATAAAACAGTGCCACTTAGTGGTGAAATCTGTAGTGAAATGTTGCACTTTAAAGTTCCAGTCAGCACCCTGAAGGCTTTCAGTGTTAACCTTTAACAAATATGTGGTCCATGTAGGGGGAAACTGGAAAAGCATAAGAGTGAGTCATATGTATAAGCAGTTGTATACTGAATACAATACCTCCTCTCACCTGTTAGTAGAAACGCCTCCTGCAGGAACTCCAAAGCTGTGACTGGAGCCACCAAACTCACTGGGTCCATCTCTTAATGGGTAACAACTGTCACCAAACGCACATTACTGTAAATGGTGCCTGGAAGATATAAAGTTACAACTTACAACTTTTTTAAAATGCATCAGGACTCAAAGAAGAAAGAAAACAGGCAGCGAAGTCTGCTGCTGTTATAAAGTGCTGACTGACCATTACTGTTTCAATTAGCAAAACAAGCTAACAGCAGGACTAATTCTCCTGTTATTTGGTAAAGAAACAGACATCCAACAACTGAAAAACCTTTATAGATGAATAACAACATGGTTACATGCTTACTTACACAAACCCTCGTGGCAGAAATGCGTTCAAAATCTGCATTAAAATACTATTTAGGTCCACGAAGGGTAACCTGGAACCCATGTGTTTCTCTCTCAAGCTGAACTACGGGCTTTCTGAACTCTGATTGGTTAGTAGAAGGAAAGCCGTGTTTTCATTGGCTAAAACAGCACATGTGACCGTCAGGCTTCGAGTTGTGCTGCCTTTAAAGATTTTTGATAAAATTACATCAGACGCCTCAGTAAAGGCACTGATAGTAAAATATCTAGTAGTATCCGGAGTATAACTTTCTGTGCTTGTACCTTAATTTAATTAGACAAAAATAATTTTCATACAAAAGCTGCACATACTGTAACACTGGTTATGAACTTTCTCGCGCTTTTTTGTATTTTTATGAGATTTTCAGTACCGAATTTGGATGCCTTATTAACTAAATTAATGTATGAATTACGCGTAATTCGTATTTTTAGACTTGCGACAAAAATACGACCGTCAGCATCAACACGCGCAGCGACACAGGTGTGTTTTCTAATTCTCGGGGAGGACCTGAACGCATCACAAAGCGGTGGAAGATAGGCTTGCGCCTGGCCGTGAGGCGGCTGTCCAGCTAACTTTACAGCTAACTATGCCGGGGAAATGTAAATTCCAAGACTCATGGCTCGCAAAGGATGTTTACAAAGACTGGCTGGTTAAGGACGTCCAGGACATTCACTTCGCCCGATGTAGGGCCTGTTGTAAATCAATCAAACTTCAGACCATGGGCGAGGCTGCTCTCACCAGCCACGCAGGGGGAGCTGGCCACAAAGCGGCGGTCCGCAAGCTGCTGGAAGGTGGGTCACTTTCCATTTTCAAACTGGAAAGCATCCTAAACGGCACGTCAGGAATTGCTAATAATATTGATTCGTTGTTCTTGCTGTTTTTAGGTGGAATAATTGTGCAATAATGTTGTTGGTTTTGTGCGTGTTTATCACATCTGTCTGGACTTGAAACATCTGTCCCAGGATATCAGCTTCTTTATGGATTTTTAATTATCAGGACGAGTGCACGTCGATATACAGTATATACAGGTTCAAAGTTGTTTTATATAGTCTAAATATGTCCAAAGGTTGTCATTGACTTTATTTTGAGGTTGTATAAGAAAGCATCGGTATGGGTTAAAAACAAATAAACCATACAAAACAACAGTAAGAAGCAGCAGCCAGCATCTAGCGTCTGCTGAAGTGTCTCTGAGACTTTGTCTTGGGAAACGATTATGGGTCAGTCCGTCTCAATTCATCAAATTACGAAAAAAATAAAAATTAAAAAACTTCCCAGTTGGGGAAAGATATGTTTCTTCTTAGGAACTGTGCAAAATTCCAGCTCCCTACTATCACCAGTTTAACCAGAAAGGAAAAACAATATTAGTCATCCAGGGGATGAAGGCCAGGGTGATCAGATCCCAGCAAACTACATGTGGGACAATCCTGAGCAGCATTTAGCATGTGAAGGACTTAATTTGAATGCAACCTTCCCAACTCTGCACTAAGTAAATACAATAAGCATAAAAGCCTGAGTTTATTGTTTCTTCTCTCATTCACTTCCCTTTTTTTATCCTGCTCACTATTAGGGCTATTGTTTTCTCAGTGGTTGTTTTGTCCAGCTCTCATTTGGGTTTCAGTGGGGAAGCATCCGTCAGCATCTCTTGGAGTTACAGGTTTCTTGAGAGAGATTCACAACTGACACAAAAAATGATTAAAAACTCTCAAAGAACCACCCAGTGTCACCATGTTATTTAAGTAGATGTCCTTCCATATGTGCAAGTTTTCCTCATATTTCACCAAACTCTGCAGAGCTTGTTTCTTTGTGGTAATTTATAACTTTCCCTGATTGGTATAGATAGGTTAACCTTACCTTCACTCTAATGAAAAGTCTTCCTGGCTTTCTCCATGTACATTAGGTTAAAGCCAGACTCAAGTGCAGTTCCTGCAGAGCCAGTCAGGATGTGGGACAGAGGGACAAGGGGTAAAAATGCTATGCAGTCCCACATAATGAAGGACATCTGGTCACCCCAGTGAAGGCAGGGGCTTTAAAATTCCATTATCTATAAAACTACTTGAAGTAGGTCCTTCAGTTTTTTTTAAGGTAAATATGTGGTACTATGGTTCCATGAATATGAACTCTCAAGAGTGTCGCTCAGGTTAAGGTAGAATGATGGATGCTTAGTGTCCCTAAACTATTTGGATGTCTGATCTTTAACAGCAGATTTGGAGGCCATATTTTTGCAGGCAAAAGACTGATATTTTGTTTGCAGCCTCTCAAGGAACATAATATTCTTTTAAAAAAAGTCCAAATAAGATGAATGATTTCACAGATAAATAAATCTTAAATATGAAAAAAACCACACTTAGTTTAATTTTGGTGTGATACTTTTCATTTATGACACTATATACTAAATCTGAATAACCTTTTTTAGACCAGGCAAGTTTTGGATAATATTATATCCAAATTGTGCGAGGGAGTTCTCTCTCATTTTTCCAGTGTGAATCTTTGAAATAGTCATATTTACGAACAGGACACAAAGATTGTTTCAGAAGCTGAGCAAGATGTTTGAATTCAATTTATGCACCCTCACGGCCCAGTGAGAAATTTTCTCTGCACATGAAGGGAAGACGCGTGCCATTAAGTATGTTCAGGTTCTCCCTTTTTTCCTCAAGGTCACCATAGCAGCTGAATCTGCATATGTGATTTAACACAGATTTTTACACTGGATGTCCCTCTTGACACAGCCCTCCAATTTAGACTTGGAACCAGCACTGGAAGTACACTGGCTTATGACCTCAAAAGTTAGCCTTGTGGGTCTTCCTAGTTGCCAACTGGTGACCTTTCATGTACGAGGCAGATGCATAATTCACTATGCTATGGTGGACACGATGTCCTGGCTGCCAGTACAACTTGTAATTACAAAGATAGAAGTGCCTTATACCACCACTGGATGGAGATATGTAGTCAAGGAAGATGACATAAAAAAATCGTGAGACTTGCATTAAGGAATTCATGCAACTTTCAGTGATGCACTACTATTAAATATATGTGTAATTATTACTTGTTTTATTAGCTTTGATCATGCAAGCTATCCAAATAACAGAACACATGCATTCATTTTTTTAATTGTCTTTTTCAAAATTTTCACAAACAAATAACATTTGCACAATACACACACATACTGCATACCCTTGCATCATCTTTCAATTCAAATAAACATACTGAAATTGGACTAACTAACAAATTAAGGAGGAAAATGAATTCAAAATAAATACAAAATAAAAATTAAATTAATTATTTAAAAAGAAAGAAGAAGAAAAAAG
>VUQH01040896.1:0-29803 GCA_015106775.1 Etroplus canarensis
TACAAGACTGTAGTGAGACCTGCTATGATGTATGGTTTGGAGACGGTGGCACTGACAAAAAGACAGGAGGCAGAGCTGGAGGTGGCAGAACTGAAGATGTTGAGATTCTCCCTGGGAGTGACCAGGATGGACAGGATTAGAAATGAGTACATCAGAGGGACAGCTCACGTTGAGAAGCTTGGAGACAAAGTCAGAGAGGCAAGGCTGAGATGTTTTGGACATGTTCAGAGGAGGGATAGTGGATATATTGGACAAAGGATGTTGAAGATGGAGCTGCCAGGCAGGAGGAGAAGAGGAAGACCACAGAGAAGTTTCATGGATGTAGTGAAGGAGGACATGCAGAGGGTGGGTGTGAGGGAAAAGGATGCAAGGGATAGGATGAGATGGAGGCAGATGATCCGCTGTGGCGACCCCAAACGGGAGCAGCCGAAAGAAGAAGAAGAAGAAGAAGAAGAAGAAGAAGATCTCACTGATGGAAATACATCCTTTGGTTTAGGTGAGGGCGCTAGCTGGGTAGAGTACAGGAAGCAGCAAACAGGACAACCACTGGCTAACTGTGAATTTACCAGAATATAGCCTGTGCCATTCTCACAAGTGTCCCCTTTAGCGTAGTGGTTTGTGCATTCACCTTACAAGCGAAAGATCCAGGTGGGGACACGATGCACAATGCATGGAGGGTTGTATCAGGAAGGGCATTCGGCGTAAAACCTCTGCCAAATTACTAATGCGGATTAATCCGCTGTGGTGAACCCTTGGTGGAGAATACAAGGGAGCAGTCGAAAGGTAGATAGCCTGTGCTATTCTGACAGTGGCACAATCAGACACACAGACTTTGTACTAATGAGCTGGTAGGGGAAACTCAAACCAACTCAATATACGCCAATATAATGAAGCCATTACTGGAAATACTAGACTAAGTATAGTTTAATATAAAATCCCATTTCTTATCAAATGCATCATGGAACACGAGTGTATACTTACGGCCTGCCGTTTTCAACTTGAACTCCAATTGACTGAAACTTAAGAGGTGTAGCCAGGGGTAAGGATTCCTCTCTCGGAACTGGCAGAAGACAATCCACCTGAAAAAATCATAAACAAGAGAACATATCCGTCAAATACAACCATAAAGGTGGCTTTACTCTTCTCTTTGTGTGATTGCATCTTGAGAAGAAAAAAAAAATATCAATATATAACTTACCTGAATTCCAATAGAGGACAATTTCCTCTTGGGTGCAGTCGGGGGCTGCTCTAGGGTGATACCAGTGCTCAGGGTGTCATTTTGGGACTGAGTAGATGTGGAAGTGGTACTTGTAGCAACTGTGGTGGTGGTGGGAGGGAGGTCACGAGGGGCTGGAACAGGAGGTATGGAAACTGCAGCAGGTGCAGGGGTTGCAGCAGGGACAGGTGCTGGTGGAGGCTGAGTCCCCTTAGCCAGGCTTCCCGTGCGTATGCTACTGAGGCTGTCGGAGGAGTTGCTGCGTCCTGACTGGCTGTTGGCCTCACTGCCACGGTCCTGCTGGTCAAGGTAAGTGTCTTGGGCTGATTCGGTGCTGCTCTGTAACGTTACTGAGATAAGGGGCTTGGAGGTGGTACGGGGAGGGACTGGAGGAGGAGCCTTCCTATTGCTGACTGTTGACAGAATGAAATACAAAACAAGAAAAGAAAACAGAGAGCTTAGAATGAGAAATCTGCCCTTAGTCACATAAGACTGCTGAAACAAAGCAAGACTAAGCCCATCTTAAGCCAGCTCGTGCCTACCAAATGCCTAAACATAAAACTATTAGCATGACCTATCTGAAAAACAAACCTGTACTTTGCCCTTATTGCTGCCTCTATTAGGCTGTACTCAAAGCTACCTCCATGCTTCCTGCAATCCATTTCTGTTGGTGGTTGTGTTCGACTGACGTCAGTCTGTCTCTGGAGATGTTTCTCTACATGCCACACCTTCACAGGCCTTTTGCTCTGGGGACTATCAGACAGGACAACTCTGCCTTCTTTGCTTATACTTTTCAACTCAACAGTTCCAGTATCTATGGATCCACACAAACCAGGAGGGGTAGCGGTTGTCCATTTTTGAGCTTTCCTGTTTGTGTTTTCCCCACATTTGAAGTAACGATTAGTTAAATAAATACAGTTACCCTGTTTTTTTTGGTTTATTTACTCCTGTGTGGCATCTTTCAATAGATAGTATGAATGGATGAAAAGGAAGCAGGAAAACGCAACTGCAAACTTGACTGGCGGCCAGCTGTCTGATGTTTTTTCCTCTGTCTCCAGAACAGAACAAAAAGGGATCTAACAATTGAATTTTATTCTCCTCCTCCATTTGTTCTGTTCTTTCAACCGCCAGTCAGCCTCCTGCTCTCATTTGTCCTCAATACATTCACCTTTCTTTGACCAAACAGTGACATTCAGCCTTGCTAACTCTATGCCAGCAGCATCATACAGACATATAATTTAGTTTCTGGTTTACAGTTTTACTACACCATAATGCTATAAATTTCTCTGTAATGTGCACACAATTTTCATCCTAAAATATTCTCACTCGCAGCTTCAATGCAGAAATTTGGGTCAGGCATGAGCTGGCGCAAAGTCCACAGTGACATGTAGGATACACCACACTTACTGGGTGAGGTAACTGTTTTGTCACATTTTTATCTGCAGTGTCAATTCCAAATAGGCCAAAACAACAATAACAAAGATGAAAATACATATAAAACTATAGCACTATAATACTCAACATTAGTTGCCCTAGAACCTATTGGCAAAGTTTACCTTATTGATGATATCTGAGAGAAGAATACTGTTACTAGAATAGCATATCAAGAGGAGAATTCTGTTCTGCAAGCTTAGCAATCAATATCAAACCCTGCCTATAAGTTTTGCAGCACTGCTCTGAAGCACTGAGCGGAGAGTAGGTAAAATGTTACAGTCCTAAAAGCATACACATAGGTACAAAATGCTATGAATAATATGAAATGCAAAAAAGTATTTATGATACATTTAAATAAAATGCTGCCAGAAAATCTTTTACCTGTTGAATTCAATATCCAAAAAGCAAACTCAAGCAACTAACGTTTTACTTTTTCATTCCACAAACTCTAATTCAAAACTCACCATCAACCATCAAATGCTTATGTAACTACACAGGTAATACTACCCTTTTGTTTGTATATAAATCAGGCCAGAGTCACTAAGGAGAGATTTCTTTGTATAAAGTTTCATATTCTGACTGAGCAAACACAAACTCTTTCAAGAGAAACTGCAAAGAGGCCTGAAAGTGGAATCCCACTAAGCTAAGCCAATCTGACTCAGGGTGAAGGAATAGGACTGGTGCCGATTTTTCTGTCATCAGTCTGACTGCAAAGTTGCGGTGGATGAAACAGAGGGAACTACAATACAAAAAACACTAGAAACCAGGAAAAAAAATCACAGGCTTTCTTTAAGAAATAGGGGCAAGGATGCTATTTAAACAGCTTGCTAATCGGCAACATATGACCAAAAGGGTTGGGAAAATACACAGTAGCAAATACTTCTGCCCACATACAGCATTTACTGACACACATGATGGATGAAATATTTCTTCAAAATTAGCTGACCAAGTAAATTTAAGCTCACCAGTTTGAATCAATAATGAAAATGCAGTATTTATTCTCTCTGGTAGTGGTTTCAATTTAAATAGCAACCTAACACCCTGTAATTCTGAGGGCACTGCGCTCCCATCATCAGCCTGTGACTCATAGAACCAGTAAAGCCTTCATTAAATCCCACAAACATACACAAACATGTCTGCGGACTAGAATCCACCCTATGTGCTCATGCAGCCCTGGCCTGCAGTGACAATCTTGCCTCAGAAAACACATCTTACTAGGAATAAAAGAGAACATTTATTATTCCCAAAGAAAGAGATACTTATTGCAGAACTCATAGCTCAGATGCATAACATTCCCAAAGTTAATTATGTCCTATTCTATCTGTTGTCACAGCACATGCTTCAGTTCCATGAATTGTGTGACTGCACTGTGTTTTAAACACACACAGCAGTAAAGTTGATCATATGCCAAATATCTGTAAACACTTGTGCAACTCTCAGTCAGCTCAACAACAGCACAATTTATGAGCAACAACAACAACAAACTGGTTAATAGGCCTTTATGAACAGTTACTCATAGTGAAGTGGGCTAATTGCAGATTTATACCTCTGGCAAAGCGCACAATCTATTTTGCTATCCTTTGGCAATATGTGATACGATAGTTGGCTTCATGCTCCATTCCACAGGGGTAGTGCCAAAAGGTGATTAGGAGATGGATGAGCATTGCAGTGCCTGAAATACTGGGCTGGGATCAGTTGATAGCCTGATGAATGTTTTACCTTACTTTCAGAGTTTCATCCAGTGTATGACAAGCTCAGAGGCCCACCAGGTTTAAAATGTCCTACTGTTCCCTTTAGCTCACATATAAAGGATAAGCTAGAAAGAATGAGTACAAATTTAAAGAAGCACCAGAACAATTTTATGATTTAACGCCCTTTTACCTCTCCAGTTGATTTCTGTCCACTTATGGCCACTAATTACAGTAGGCTATATAAGATAACTATTTATGTAAACAAGGTTACCTGTGATTTGTTGCTCTTTAGCTAGTATAGTCCATTTCACCTTCTCTTCATACTGGAGGTGGGACATAAACTTGTCTTAGTGAAGAAAGCAGTGGTTGCATGTTTTCATGAATTGTGATTGTTGCACCAAAGTTCTTTATGGCTTCTTAAAACATTCAACTTTGGAACCCATGTGCTTCTTGGGAAAACAGTGAGCATAAGGCTCTATGTGGCCCAAAACAATTGTATGAGAGTAGCGACAAGGAACCAAAACAATAAAACCACGGGCTGGATAGTTAAACAATGAGTTGAAACTCAGTATAAACTGCATGAAACCTGGGGGAGCTACAAATTTCGGTTATATTTTCTGCAGATTCAATAATACAGGCAACAGACTTCAAGTTGTCAATTTTCATTTGACACATTATTATTTTTATTATTAAATACATTTTTTTTTACTGAGGGTAGTGTCAGTGTACCCCTCTTAAAAACTTCAAGGACAAAAATTTTTTTTTATTTTTTTATATTTTCCATTCTTAGTCCAGCTATTTGAGGAGTTAAAGCCTGCCAACAAAGCTTAGAAATCCTGTTGACGTGTTAAAAGGTTATTTGAACAGCAGCTGTCTCCAGATTATCATTGTTGAAAGGCCCAAAGGCTTTCTCTTACTGAGAAAACAATTAAGATAAATTCCAATGTTGTCAACACCACTATGTTTGTCAACCAATACCTAAATTACTTCACTTATAAAAGCTATGTAGTCTCTGACCTATAATATGCTCCAGCTCCATCAGCAAGTCTGTCTGAGTGCTATCAGATGACCACTAATGGGTCCACACCAGGCTAAAACTTCCGTGTTTATGACTCTCTATTTTCATATCTGTGTACTACTGCCATTAGAATTTTTACAAAAATCATTTGGTGTTCTGGTTTGGGATTTAAATTTTGATCACAGCTGAGCCCCTTTTAGGGTTTTGACTTACAGTCTTTTGTGTTAATTAGGCTGCTGCAGAGTGAAATTCAAGGGGACACAGTGTGGCATAATGTTAGTTTCTACTGGAGCACAAAGTTTAACACACATAAAAGCAAAGCACACACCAAGCCTTGCAAACAGTACTGTAATTTATTGTGGATAAACCTTTGTGAAAACCAGGACATCAGCCAAGTATCATGAAAAGATGAGGTAGGAGAAGCTCTGTTCAAGATTAACCAGTGTTACTGTACACCAGACTGACAGACTGTGGGAGTCACAGACTGAAAGATTAGACCAGGACACATGCTGAGCATAACTTAACAAAAACACTGAACATACAGAGGGAATCATTTAGCTATTCACATAATTTTAATTAATTCAAATAAAATACCCAGCAATTCAATTAGATGCAAAGTTTAGCATTTAAATAGAAACCAATTAGTTGTAAGCTGGGAATCCGTTTCAATTTTGCATTAAGCGTGGGATATCTACTGAAATTGTGAATATATTTACATGAGGGATATGGCAGCAAAAGAATCATCATAACAGATTAGAGTATTTGAGCACAAGTGCGTCCTGAATTCAGTTTTTGTTTGAGGTGCTCTTTGGAGATTATAACTCCCTGAAGAAGGCTTGTATGCTGAATTGCGTCAAGAGTCTTTTTAGGTTAAACATGACCATACCAGGAGAACAAACGCATTTCAAATGTTTAAAAGGGAGTGCCTTGGAGATTTTAAGGTCATAACATTACTGTAACCATAATGACAACTAATATCTATGGTAAAGCCAGTTAACAAGGGTATATCTTTTGCTGTACACCAGGCCTGAATATAGCCTACTGTAAGGCTTCCATGCAAATTTGAGTTTTTGTATATATTAAAATGACTAGTGATACCATTTGGTTTTCACATCACTGTTGCTGTAACTACAGCTCTATTATGAGAAATGTATTCATTTAATTACCAGTTTCAAGAATCAGATATGGATTAAATGTCATCTTTCCACAACAGCCTAATGAACAAGAGCAACAGGCTTACAGGTGCTGAGTAAAAAAAACAAAACAAAACAGTAAATCACTGGGCAGGGCAGGCAGACTTCATGGGAGAAAGCTATCTGTTGAGAAAGAAAGGTAGCCAGCCATTTAACAGACAATGCTGACATACTGATAGGAAAAATAAAAGTGCTTACATAAAACACAGCAACAATACCAAACCAAAAATATGTAATGAAAACAAACATCAATTAGTTCATTAACACTTCAGTTACATGCTCTTCATCATTCTGTCTAGTCTTATCAGAGCAAATGTTCCATAAAATTGGACACATGAAGAAAAATAGACAAAATCCTAATTCTGTCCAACTCTTCTACTGCTGGAGATCTGGTTTTTGATCCATTTTCCAATGAACTACCTGAAATCTCTATGACCATCTGTGGTTCTTCGTCTGACCTATGGGAGTAGGTCAACAGTCTGGGTTAGAGCCTAATCAGCTAATGTGAAGACACGCAACACAAAGCTCTGATATCAGATCTTTCAGGACGGCATATTTTTCATGGGAGAGTGCTGCACTATTTAAACAATGACAAGTCAAAAACACCGAGTGGAGAGTCCCTAAGGAATTAAAATTAAATTGTTTTCCTTCTAAAGCTTACCTTAAAGGAAACATGCATGATTGTCAGTGCCAGTATGTATAGGATATGCCTGATGTATTTAGGGCATGCAAAACTCTGTTGACAAACTAGAGTGATATTACAATGAAGTACATGGTCAATTATTTTCATAAACGAGTAGCAGGCCAGTGGAATTTCTAATCAATCATTCAGTCAAAAAGCTGTAAAACAAATGGTAAGAAATGCCAATGATACTGTTAAGATTGCCTGTGTTCCTATACTTAAAACTTAAACCCAATAATAACTGTGTAATAGCTATACAATCCTTGATTTAGGACCATAGTCACTCCTCCTGTGGCTATTATACTGTACAGCCCTCCCCCACCCCAATAATAACTGGAATTTTACCTACTGTGCACATACTTCTTGACTCCCTGAACATAGGGTTTTTATATTCTATCTTCTTAACTGTACTGTCATCTCCTTATTGATATTTATGCATACTGAACAGAGTGCCTGTAATGCCAGTAATTTCCCTCTGGGATTAATAAAGTATTCTGATTCTGATAAACACTCAAATATTTAGCTTAGGATCAAATAAACAGAACAGAAAATCTGCAAATATGCATAACTGCTGGGGCATGAGATTTTTTTTTTAATTTAAAAATACACCATGATTAATAAGTTACTGAAAGAGCGGTATTTATTTTTCTAGTGATTACCTCAACAATGACCTGACTACTTGTTTAAGCACTAAAATATATCAAAATCAAAGTACACAATTAAACTGCAGCTTAATGTAATACACAAAATGCAAAACACTCAATTTATTGTTAAATCAAGAGTATTTTTCAGTAGTTGGTCATTTTGGATTGAACAAAAGTATTCCAACCGACGCTAAAGCACATCACTCAAATAAGTGCATGCCATTAGAGCAGGAAATGGACTGGCCTTTAATGTACTAACTGTGTTGACAACTACCCCACACTCATCATTAGCAAGCCTGTCTGCTGCTGACCTTACTGTAAAAACTACACTTGCTTTGCCCATTCATTCAAGAGATTACCTCATCAATGAGCATGAGAGGAAGTGAGTGTTATACAGTGAAGAATGACTCACAGTCTATCCATGATAATACATGGACACACCAAGTCTGGCTTAATGCAGTTCTGGATACAGTGAACACACCTTTTATATACAATGGAGCTTAAAAGCCAGTGAATCTGATGACACCCAGCCTGTTAAGCAATCTAACTTTAACATTTAAATGCTGCAGCCTGTTTGAGCAATAAGGTATTGTTACTGTGTTGTGCTGTAATATTCTTGAACTCCGCGTGCATATCATTGTTGCTTCAGGTGTTCCTTAAAAACAAACAGAAAAAGCCCAGTGAAGTGTTCTAACCGCAAAGCATTACAGAGTACAGGAAGTTGATAAATTATTGATGTGTCCTCAGGGCTTGAATGAATAAAAATGGCACTCTGGATCAAATATAGCCACCTAGACACATGATGGTAGGTAAGGCTTTGCTTCATTCACACTACATGACATCTAGAAGAGCAACATTTCATCACAGCTTCACATTCTGTGAACAAAAATAACAATTTGGGCTTTAAAGCGTTGGTCAAAAGCAACCTGCTGTACAATGAAATATTAGCTCTGACTTCAGAATATGATTACAGATGCGGGTTCAGACAAACGTGATTCATAGATTCCTTAATGCCTTTGAATACACATCACTGTCACATGCCTGTGATAAGCGACCCGTTACTTCATCTAACAGGTAACGTTAACCAAAAGACATTAAATATCCAATCTGAAGCATACTGAACTCCTGAGCTTCTTCAATGTTTTAATTGATGGTTTGTGGTAGTGCAGTAACGTCTCAAATAAGAACTTGTACGCTTGCTCTTTTATGTGCCGTATTAGCCAATGCATGCTAATTGACAGGTTGGTTAGCCAAACTAGCCCGGCACCGGTCTATCCATAGCAGGTTTCTGAAGGCACAGCTACCGTTAGCCTTTGCTACTAGCCAATCCAGCGCTTATCGCGGCGTGCTATCACACAGGGCATTTAACGTTAAGAAATGTTGCCCCGAGGCACTGTGTAGCTGATTGGAGCGGGGCCAAAAAGAGGTGGCTTTTCACTCTAACAACCGCAGCCACACTACTCCTGCCTCGATTAAAAACCTTGCATTAGGGGTTTTTATCCCCTTTCTTTATCCACGTTAGCTAGCTAGTTAACCCACCGCACCATTAGCTCCAGTTAGCTCGTTGTCGCTAACGTAGCGCCAGCAACTGACAGCTCAAACATCAACACTCAGCCGGGAAAAAAGCGTCAAAGACCTTACTGTTTAGCGGCTGGCTCGGGAAATCCTTATTTTCTGTTCATTCATAAACAGCAGACGAGATGCAGACGGGTGTAGTGCCTGGGAGATACACAACGACGCTGTGAAGAAAAGATTTGTAGTACACGCCCTTGACGACGAGGATTGGAGTCCACGTTTTCTCTGTAACTCAGTCGTCCAAGCGATTGGACAATTCTGGACCTCGAACTAATCGAACACGAAGGTGATTGGTCCATGTTTCGGTATTACGTTGTTTACGAATGTGTTCACGGTAGGTGCGTTTCGGTTTGTCTGCGACGCCGCGGGAATAGACTGAGGTCTAGACATGAAAAATAACCACATCTCTAGTCCGCTGTGATCTAGTGTTACCCCCCAGCAACGGAGTGAACTGATCTATTCCCCCCTCTGTTTTAATATCAGACATTTTAATCAGAACAAAGCCTCCCGACCAGTACAAAATCAAAGAGAATAATATGTTTTGTATAATGTGCAAATAAAGCTTATTATACAGCCTATGCTTCTACTGTAATCATGTCATCTGCTATTTTAATGATAAAACTTTTTAAGAAACCACAAAAAAATAACAGCAAACAATCTTTGAGGCATGAGTCCAATATAAAAATAGGGTTTTCATGTATAAGATTTTAATACACATAAGCATATGAAGCAAGGATGAGACATGTCAGTTGCAATTTATCATATGTGTACCTCAGACAGAAAACGAATCTATATTAAATGGTCATATGTGGAGCTCACCAACATTACCAGCTGATATTGGCCTTTTACATATGTATCACTGTACACGCCATATAGACAAAAATATTGGGCCACCTCCACATGACAGTGCATTTGCAAAAGCTTTTATGACATCCCATCATAAATCCATAGACATTAATGTGGCGTTGGTCCCCCAATTGCATTTATAACAAATTCCACTCTTGAAGTGTGTCTGTGGGAATGTTTTCCCATTCATCCAGAAGAGCATTTGTGAGGTCAGATACTAATATTGGTCAAGAGGGCCCAGCTGGGCAATCTCTGTGCTATATCATCCCAAAGGCATTCTAAGGGGCTGAGGTCAGGGCTTTGTGGGGACCAGTCAGATTCTTCCACACCAATCTTACTCAACCGTGCCATTATGTACCTTGCTTTGTGCACTGAAGCACAGTGATGCTGGAACAGAAAAAAATGTCTTCCCCACACTGTTCCCACCAAGTTGGAAACAGAATAGTCCAAAATGTCTTGGTAAGCTGAAGCATTAATATTTCCATTCACTAAAACTAAGGGGCCCAGGCCAAACCTAGTAAAACAAATCCATAACATTATCCCTCTTCCACCAAACTTTACATTTGGGACAGTGCAGTCAGCCAAGTAATATTCTCCTGGCATTCTCCAAACCCAGACTCATTCATCAGACTGCCAGAAAAAGAAACGCAATTTCTTACTGTAAAGAACATGTTTATACTGCTCCTGAGTCTAATGGCGGAGTGCTTTACACAGTACCATTCGATGCTTGGCATTGTGCTCAGTGATATAAGGCTATATGCAGCTGCTCGGCCATGGAAACCATACCATGAAGCTCCTGCTGCAATTTTTGTGCTGATGTTAATGCCGTTCTGCCGTTAGTGAGTCAGCAAAGTGTTAGCAATTTTCATGCCCCATTTGCCTCTGTACTCAGTGACCCCACTCTGTGACTGTATGTGATCTGCCACTGAGTCACTATGGTTCTCAAATGCTTTCACTATGTAATAATACCACTTACAGATGATCATCACCAACTGACTTGTTGAAACAATAGCATCATATTACAGTACACCTCTCGAATTCAGTGAGCTCTTTAGAATGATCCATTCTTTCACAAATGTTTGTAAGGGCAGACTGCATGGCTAGGGGCTTGTTTTTATAAACCTGTGGAAAAGGGACTGAATGAAGCACCTGAATTCAATGATTAAGAGATGTGGCACAATGCTTTTGTCCATATAGTGTATGTTTTACAATATGCACTGAGATGAAAACATTTACTTTATAGAACATAAGATAGAAAAAAAAGATGCTTGGGGTTATTTAGAAATAGATGTCACATAGTTTGTCCAGCAGAATGGTTCCAGCTCCATTGTTCACAATACTCAGCATTGTCTTCTGCAGTACATTTAGCAGAGTAAAAATCACAGCTGAGTGGATGGTGGCGCAGAGTCAAGAGGTGTCTTCACATTAAGTTGCTAACTAATTTCTGAAACACATTTTGTGAAAATTAATAAACACGGTCCCCAACTTTTCCTGGTTGCATAAAATGTTCATATTGTGCGTGCATATGTGGAGAGAAAAAAGGCCAATATCAATATTTTTATTATTTTTACTTTCTAGAAATTTGTTTGCCCCCCCACCAAAAAAAATAAAAATAAAATCCATATTTGGCCAGGCTATTATTTTGCTCATCTTTAAAATACTTGTAACTAGGAGTTTATGATTCAATACCAAACTATTAGAACTTTAGAAGAAAAATAATGACCTCACATTACAACTCTGGCCCTTTTAACCTGCAGGGCATTTTGTTCAGTGTTAAGACACAAATACATACAACATATAAAGCTCAATTTACCACATTAATTCACTACAGACAGAGTAGATGCCTTTTAGAGATGTCCACATTATTCAGTCTTCATTGCAACACTGCTTGAACTGGATTGTAGGCAAAAACTTTGGTATGGCATCAATAAGTCACATTCATTTAAACCCAAAGCATAGACAAAATGATTTTTTTCCCTTCAAATATTTGCAGCCAAACCAAATGACTTAAATAGCATCTCCAACAGCGTTATAGCTGGTGGGTACATTATTACACACATTTCCCTGAAAACACAATAAGGACATGTAAATTTCTTAAAACAATGAAAAAAGACACAGAAAACTGGTGTCAGCTGAATGAAGTGAAACTTTTTAGTTTGATCATGTGAAAGATTTACTGCTTCTCATAGATTCAGATAAGGCTTGCAATATTCAGTTGCTGTTTGAATATTTTGATGTGAACTTTTACTGTTAAAGCCAGAGCACCTTATAACAAAAAGCCCACACACTGACTGAGATGTAATCATTTTATCAAAACTATTGCGAACTCCTGCAAAGCTATTTTCTACATTTCATGTTACACATTTTTCAGTCTTTCTTTGAGCACAGAGCACTTAAAGCAAGGGTGGATATCTAGTTATCTCTAAAATGACATGCCTTCCCAGTATAAGAGTTTGTGTTGCTAAACTTTAAAGGTAAAAAGGAACCCAAACTTTAAAAAGTAGCACAAATTTTTAAAAATCTCAGTGTAGTCAACCATCACTCAACTTTTTCATGAACCTCTGTGTGAGTCTGCAACCTTTTTACATTGTGTTTTTAACACTGAAAATTCACACTGTATGTTTGATCCCTGTACAATAATTGTACCTATAATTCAGAAGGTATATCAGAATCAGAATCCTTTATTAATCCCAGGGGGAAATTGCTTTGATTACTCTCAAGAGTATTATAGTAGTAGCAAGTATATTGTCTTTTCTGTACACTAAACGTATATAGTAAAGTTTTTACTCAGTGTACTTTTTCAAGAAAATATACTCTATATTTTTGGGGTTTCAATGAAGTTCCCCCTTCTTTTTTGATATCATGAAGCAAGATTAATCAATGACTGTAGAAAACATGGACAATGTGGCTCCACTTCCTCCCATTGCACAAAAGTGAAGCCAAAATTTTATATTTACAGGAGCTACTACCTTGCATTTGTGGAATCAGAGTCTGCAATGCAGTGATTAGGAGTGGAATCCCCATATCTAACTTGCACTCACATACCCTCTGGGAGATGACGTAGAACACGCCCCAGGAACAGACATACATCAGATTGGCAGTCAGAGCTGCCAATCATGAGGTTACACCCCAATTTTACATCATATTAGTAATTCAAAAACAA
The DNA here is from genome assembly GCA_015106775.1 of Etroplus canarensis. Classification (NCBI taxonomy): domain Eukaryota; kingdom Metazoa; phylum Chordata; class Actinopteri; order Cichliformes; family Cichlidae; genus Etroplus; species Etroplus canarensis. Next base: position 13,463 of record VUQH01040896.1, read on the forward strand.
ACTGATTAGAAAGGTGACCCTCTGAACCCAAATCAGCATGATAAGAAATACTTAAACTGGCCCAAACCAGCTTTGGGAAAAAATTATCTGAGAAGTTTTCATTTTAGCTTGACTTAATCACATCCACTAACATGTAGGGGGCAATGAAGACATTTTTGCTTCACTTTTGAGTAACCAAGAGGTCATCCATGTTTTCTATAGTTGTTGGGGTAAATGCAGTAGAAGTCAAATGATCCTGAACCATCCCTTATGCTGCTATAGACTCAGGGGCTCCCATGATGCACTGAACATTTCTTCTCCTCTCCCCATTTCTCCCCTTCTTCTCACGCCTGCTGCATTTACTTTTGTCTACTCCCGTGTAATAGTTTGTCTTTTGTCCTTGCCTCTCTATGCTCTACTTTATTTTCTTCTCTTTCCCCTTACCCTCAACTGGTCATGGCAGATGCCTGCCCTCCTTGAGCCTGGTTCAGCTGAAGGTCTACTCCTGTTAAAGGGAAGTTCTTCCTTCTAAATATAATGAAGTGCTTGCTCATAGGGGATTGCCTGTTTGTACGGTCTTTACCTTACAGTATAAAGTGCCTTGAGGCAACTGTTGTTGTAACTTGATGCTTTATAAGACAGTGTCAAATATGTCCTCCCTTTCATCTCCAGCTTTTTATGATCATTAAGATCATCTTCCTCTTACTGGTACTCACTGGTGTTGGAGCTGTAGCTGTAGCCTGTAGTGGTGGGTGGTGGTGACTCTGAGTCCACAGAAGCTGTATCTTCATCCTGGGAGCAGCCCGCTTGGATGGCCCGCAGGTAGCTATGGCTGCGCGACCGGAAGCACGTAGGCGCAGGCAGATCCAGAGCCTCCACAGCCTGTGATTCCCCCTCACAGTATGGTACCGAGTGCCCACAGCCCTGTCCGCATACCTGAAAGAACGTGTGCAGACTCACACGCTAAGGGCAGAGGGCAGACTGATAAACATGCATTTAACAGACCTATACTCATGGTGGAAGAAGTACTCAGGTATTTTAATTCAGTAAAAATGGCAATATAGAAAGCTAAATGTACTCAATTATAGTTGATGCTATATCTTTAAAATCTTACTAAAATAAAACTGAAGCACCGATGGCAAATTAAAACAAAAGAAGAATTTTTTTAAGCTAAAATTGTCCTGTGACTGTTCATAACTTCAGTGTGTGAGGCGTGTCTTAAAACTAATATGTACACTTAATTTATACAGTAGTTCCCAAGCTAGACCTTGGATGCCCTCCAGATAGTAACACAACAAATCTGAGGGGTTGTGAGATGAATGATGGAATTTGAAAATGCAAATGTGGAAATTTGGCCAGTAGTCTAAAGGGCTACACTTAAATATAAAATGTGCTGAAAAAAACCTGAATAGTAAATAGTGCAATGTTTTTCATTTAACGTCAGTGTTAAATTGTATAAAAATTCAACACACAAAAAGGCTTGTACCAGAGTAATTATTTTGCACTTGGTTCAAGGGTCAGTATAAATGTAAATCATGCTACATTGTAGGAGTTGCTTAAAATAGCTGTTCTTTTATTGTTGTGCGTATTTGTGTTGTCCCTGCCTGATGGGAAAAAGCAGTGACATTCGGCATTAACTGAAATGTTTCATCAAGAAACATAAAAAGAAGCAGAAACAAACGGCAGCAGTTATTTTTATGTTTGGCATTTTAGGAGCAAATACGGAAAGTGTTGTGTTGTGGGTGGCAAATTAAAAAAAATTATGCCTCAAAATCAGCTCGATCCAAATGTTGTACTTAAGTACCAAGAAATGCTTTAGCCGGATGCACTTTGCCTTTTTTCTAAATTGAGACCTCCTAAATTATCATTATTTGATCAATAATAAACATGTCCAAACATAGTGATACCATTCCTTCTCTGTGAAGGCATTTTTGCTTTGACTGTTGATGGTGTCAGATTCTGCATCTCAGGCCAATCCTGCTGATGAAGATGCACAACCAGCTCCCTCAGGTTTTTACTGAGTCAAATGTTCCACTTTGACACTCTGCAAGTACTCGGAGGCATCTTTTTGATTCCTCTAGCTTATTACCAGCTGGTTTATTCATAAACCATCTTATAGGCACAGTAACTTCAAAATTAAGTTGTAAAAGTCTATTTTTTTTTACACATTACCTTGTGATTATACATAATCTTTTCTTGGAGGTATGGTGGGTTTAATCAAAATTATGTAATTATTTTCTTCCAAAATTTTAAAAGGTACCTTATTTAGACAAAAATGATGGGCCACCACCACCACATTATACCTACAGATGCTTTTATGGTATCCCATTCTGAAGCCACAGACATTAATATGGAGTTGGTCTCCACTTTACAGCTATAACAGCTTTCATTCATCTGGGAAGGCTTGCTACAAAATTTCGGTGTATGTCTGTGGGAATGTTTTCCCATTCATCCTGGAGAACACTTGCGAAGTCGGACACTGATGTTGGACGAGAGGGCCTGGCTCACAATTTCTGCCTTAGTTCATCCCAGAGGTGTTGGATGGGGTTGAGGCCAGGGCTTTGTGCGGGCCAAAGTTCTTCCCCACCAAACTTATTCAACCATGCCTTTATGTACACTGGAACAGAAAAAGTCCTTTCCCTAACTGTTCCCTCAAAGCTGGAACCGTAGAATTGTCCAAAATGTATTAGTATGCTGAAGCATGAAAATTTCTGTTCACTGGAACTAAGGTGCTCAGGCCAACCCCAGAAAAAAGCCACAAACTAACTTGTTGTAACGGTGGCATCCTATTACAGTGCCATGCTGGAATTCAGAATGACCCATTCTGTCACAAATGTTTATAAAGGCAGATTGTAGGAATAGATTGTATGTGGCAATGGGACTGAATGAAACACCTGAATTCAATCATTAAGAGGTGTGGTCCAATGCTTTTTCCATATAGTGTATGTATACTTTAAGACTCAGTACTATCCTGCATTAAATCATGCCTTCATGAAGGTTATGTTTCAAATGTTACAGAAAGATTTTTTTAAACAGATTTTAGTTGGTGGTTTTGTGTGGCTGAACCTCTTTTTATTATACTGACAGATGTTTCTTTTATTTTGTCCACTATTCACAGCAACAGTTTAATGGAATGCAGCACCACAAACTACTTCCTTGTGGCTATTTACTAATCTACAACACCTGAGTCAAACAGACAAATTGAAACAAAATTTATCAACCAATTAATAACAAAGTGATTATAAACATACCTGAGTGCCTGAGCCTCTGCCCAGTGTGCCAGAGCATTGACTGAAATCATTGTTCCTGTGGCGTGGAGGTGCCTCCAAAGGACTCACCAGGCAGTCTAAGTTATCAAGGCTTCGATTAGTGGATAGCTCTTTCAGGGACGGCAGGGTGCTGTGGAAGTGAACGCAATAATTATCCACTCAGAAATCAGAGACTGGAATAAGTAAGAGCTGTGTTTAATTGATGATATCTAGGAGAAACCTAAACCAGGGAAATGTTCCCCTGGGTATTTTAAAATTAAATACAACTGAGATGTCTGGAAAGTGATATGTGCTAGTACTTAAATAGCAGCACAGAGGAAATAATGACATAAGAGCAAAATTGCAAAATAGATTTTAAAAAATCTGCATTTTAATCAATCTTAAAAATAATTTCCTCTGTTCTGGCTTGCCAGTTTGGCACCTGATGGTAGTGAAAATGTGTGCTCACTAAGCAACTGGGCGTGCTGGAGTGATTTTCATGGAAAATTTGCATGTTATGAGATCAGGGCTTGAGGATGTGGGTAAAAGTACTAACATGTCACTCAGGGTACCTGCAAGGTGAAAAATGGAAGTGGAGGGAGAGAGGAAATTACTGGCAGGGTTAGGTAAATAAAAGGTGGTGGATAGCAGAGGTAGGATAACTTAGGGTGGTAGTAGGGCCACACTGCCTGTCTCTGGATTACACTGACCTCAGATGCTGCATAGAGCATGCACTCTGTAGAGGAGACCACAGAAAATCCTCCCGCATGAGAGCGTAGCAACGAGGCCTGTCCGTATGGATGTAGGGGTAAAACACATGGCAAAAGTTCACCTATTGCTTTGCAGCACATAAAGATTAGTAGATATATATTCCTGTTCCCCTTTCATTAAACTGCCTCTTTAGCTCCAATACATAGCTTCTGTGAGCTTGTTTTAACTAAGTGCTCCAGCACAGACTGACATTCTTTTGTGACAGGATGCTGCCACCTGCTGACTACCTTTGGGGATGAGAAAAATACCCTTATAGCTTCAGTGCCTGTTTGGGTTTTAATGAATTTAAATTAAAAGAGCACAAAATTAACAGTGGCAAAACAATGAGCATGGTAATCAGGGTCAAAGGTTAATTCTCTATTGTGTGGGACTCACTTGCGTGGAGGTGGTGGTGCCTGCTGCTCACTCAGTGATTGCTGGGTGGCCTTTAAGTAGCTCTGGCGACGAGCTGCAGATTTGGGTGAAGGTTTGGGGCTTCCCTCTGAGTCCTCACTGTCTTCTAAGTCTCCCATAGCTTTAACATAACTGCCGCTGCGCATCCTTCGACAAGGGATCTCGGTTCCTCTGGTCCTTCCACGACCCAAAGTCCCTGCCCAGTCCCCCAGGGGGACCTAGATAATGAAAACACATACTTTGTCTTAAAACTTTATTATGCAGAATAGTACAGTATCCCTTACAGGCTCTGTGTTTATTTCATGGTTATTTTGCAAGTTCACACCTTTCCCTAAACATGCGCAGCGATGGCTTAAAAAAAGGAAACATGAGTGTGATGACTGTCATGATTTGTGAAAAAAAAATCTATAAATGAGTGTCTATAAAAAATGATGATAGAGTATAAACTTTCCAGTGCTCAAAAACAAATTCTAATGATATCCATGTGAACTTACAAAAATCGATGATGATGAAGATGAATACTCACTAGCCCTCCTACCTGAAGGAACTGTTGTGCCAGGTCTTGGTGGCATGACTTTGATTTAAGCAGGGTCCTGTTGACTGTAGCAGAGCCCTTTTGCAGAACTTGCCTGGCCTGACTGAGGGTGAGAGTGGACCAGGAGCCCCTCTTCACCAGTGTATCATCCTTGCTTCCCCTAGTTCTTCCCTCCTCTTCCTTGGATCCTACTTGAGTTGCTGGGCATGCCAGGAACTTGAGGTCACTGCTGCTTTTGGAGGTCTTGAGAGTATGTGCAGAAATTGTGTTATAGCCCTGTGGAATATGTCTTGGAGGGGCCTGGCTGTCTGACACCGCTCTGCCAAGAGTCATCATGCTCAGTGGGTTGCGGTAACCTACAGCTATAGTGCCAGCTTTGGTAGTGTCAGTGTCTAGGGCATCATCTGAGCTCCAAAGGCCTAGTGTATTAGGTCTAGATCTCTGCTTTGGCCCTTCAGTTTTAGCCCTGTCTTTACTTTTGCTCCTGCGGGTTGGTCTGCCACTATCCTCACCACTTCCTGTAGTTCCAGTTGTTCCTCCAGCAGAGCGCCCATTTAAGCTACCCTTGATTGCTGAGTTTTCCAAGGACTGGGACTTGGCAAATAGCTTCTGCACAGAATGCATCAGGTGACGTATGCGTCCTGGGCTCTCACTGCGTTGCTTTGACATGCGGCCTCTATGGAACTGCAGTGTACTGAAGCCATCACGCTGTAGGGGCAGGTGCCTCTCTAACTGATCCAATAGGTTGGAAGGTAGCCGATTCATCTTGGCTGCTGCTGCAGAAGAGATGGTCGCTGATCCACTAGTGATCATAGGGGCACCAGTCAGGCCCAGACCCAAGCCCATACCCATAGACAAGGAGGTGGATAATGTACCTGCCCTGCTGCCCTGCCCAACTCCACCGCCACCAGCCATACAAGCCTGGGAGCAGTCACCCTGGTCAGTCTGGGAGGTAAAATGCAGACGAGGAAAGGTGCTGCTGTTAGACATCTGGCTGAAAGGCAGCAGGCAGTCAGGGGTCAGGGTGGTGGGGCTGGTGGGAGGGCACTGGTGGAGATGGGGATCCAGAGTGCCATAGTGGTTTATAGCAGGGCTCAACAGAAAGGAGCTGTGAGGGTCAGAGCTCAAAGGACACAGAGGCTTCTGGGGACACCCCGCTGGTTCACACGAATCAGACAGGTGACGACTGCGGTTGGCTCCTAACCCTTTCATGGCGGCTGAGGTATTGTCCTTAAAGCATGTCTCTGATTAGCTTAGGTCTACTGACCTGTAGGGCCCATCCTGCAATGTGGAAAGATGAAAGACACAGTAACAATCCATTAAACAACGAGAATTCCAGTCTCTGCTGCTTCTATTTAGTACATGCAGTCAGATAATGGTGTCCAAAAGAGTTATTGTAAAATTGTAACAAGAGTTCTGGGGATATTTATGCCATGATTTAGTTATTTCAATTGTATAACTAGCTGTTTTTACTCTTGTTTTGTTGCCAATTCTTCAAGGGATGTTTAATTTTTTAAAAATGCTCCAGTGTTTGTCCATTTCTAGGGATTATAGTTAGCAATGCACAGCAGTAAAACAGACATTTGAGAACAATATAAAGCCTCAGAAGAGTAGCTCGGCATTTCTATATTTAAAGCTGATGACCACATTAGAGCTAGAGCCTAGTTAGATGTGTGTAGCCTTGTGTCTCTGGATTTTAAGAGCAGTAATTGAACTGTAAAAATATTACAGACCATCTCTGTTGTGTGGTGCATTTCACAGAAGTCACACAACCAAGCAAATAATGTGGAAAGCGGAGCCATTGTCTTCTACAGTGCTATAAGGTCCCACATACCGAAAGTTGCTTAAAACAACGCACCACTAGGTGGCGCACCAGTAGCAAGTGCACAAATGACAGTGTGCTGCATGAGGGAATATTTACACACATTTTGTATTTAGGTCTTAAAATATGCCTCAGATTTCATATGTCAGGGTTTAATGAAGTATATATGTATGAAATATTAAAACAATCCCACTGTGTGAAAGAAATATATTGTCATTTAAGTGGTCTGAACACTACATAAGAAGTTTTCCTTCAGTCACTGTCTCTATTACTCTGCTGCTGAGTACATAAGAGCAATAGAGCCACAAGATTGAAAAACAAAAGACAGAGTAAATCACATATTATTCACAGGGAATAGAAGAAGCTATTCAGTTCACTATATGAATTGTTTCACTAAACCAGACAGCCAGGGGCCCAGTGTAAGACATCATAGTGATGTACAGACTAGAGGTGCTGCACTGACAATGCATAGGAGAACAATTTTGTGAGTCATACATGTAAATGAGCTTTATATTTAAGAAGCTCCATTTGTTCCAAAGCAGGAAATGAACCCTCACTTCCACAAATCATTTCTGCTCCTTTGCCATCCTCTCAAATCTACTTATTGTGGTATGAATTGTGATTCCTTATTTTTTTAACTAAAGGGAACAATAAATCTTCCTTAAAGCTCACTAAAATAAGAATTTTGAGGCAAAGCAAATATTTTGCACTTGCACTTCAGGGGGAACTATATTGGGTAAAGGCAGAAATAAATACAGATTGCAATCTAAAATAGAACGTCATTCTATTGCCCATGGTATTGCTGTAACCAGCAAACTGACAAGGGATGACAGCTCTGATTTGCAGCTAATGGTTGTTTTCTCACTGCCTTTTTGGGATAACACTAAATCTAATATGGCCTTTTAGTCAATAATATACACTGCAGTTTCCAGTGCAACCACAATCATTTTAGCACAGCACTTCAGTTTGTTTTATTATCTACTGCCTGCTATGTATCCCTGTCATAAAGGCAAACATGATGGCCTGGCTAAGTGCCTCAGCAACACACCAGTAGGATGACCATGAGCATAGAAACACACACACAACACAGAGAAAATCAAGGGAAAAGAGGCATTGCGGGGCAACTGTCTTATATTCTTCTATCACATTCTATGAAAAGAAAGTAATATTACATCAAGGTTATGAAAACTCATATTTCACAAAGCAGAAATCCATGTTGCATTAAATTCGCTCTAACAGATGCTGTCTGTATCAGAGTGGAGTGACTCACCGATCAGTCAATGGTAAGAGCCCTCTCCCACAGCAAGCATGAAATCTTGCCTGGGAGCTGAATGCAGAATGTTAACTGCACACATTTTCATTTTGCTGTGTTGGTTTGTCACTTCTTACATCTCTGCGACCTCCCATACACAATTTACAGTGAGAGAGCAGCCACTTATCTGAGTCAGTGTTCCTGGACGGGCACAGCAGTATGCTGACAAATACACCAGCGTTTTACAACGACACAGGCTGCTGTAATTCATCTGCCCAAACTGACTGTAGACCCACGTGTTCACATGCTGTAGATGCCACTGCTGACAAACTGACACACACCTACACACACTGACACACCAACACACACCAACACACAGAGGAACGTGCTAAATCGCTCACCCACCCTTCCACCGCACCAGCGAATCCCTGTCAAGTGTTAGAATCACAGGGGCACGATGAGAAAGAAATACTGTTCACAGTTCATGTAATTCTGTCAGAGGTTCAGTGCATCTGTCTGTCTGTGAGGTGGTGGCCAGAAGGCTACTGCATAATTACAAGGTGAATGAATCCTTAGACTGCAATGAAGACAACATAACATTCCCTGACACACACACATAAATGCAAAAAATGAAAGTGTGTGAATGCTATCTTAATCTACCACATCCACTTAGTGACATGAATGTCTGTCGTGTACATTACTGGCATGTGGTTTTTTAAAGTGTGACCTCAAATTACCTCATATGAACTATCATTATTATAGTGGTTGCAGTTATCATTAGACATTATGAGAAATGAGATGTGACAGATAGAACTTGTTATACATGAGATTTTACACCATTACTACAGCATGTCAGGGGTCAAGTTTGCTAGATTGAGTATGTATTTTAAAAAGCGTATTTAAAACACTGAACGAAAACACAGAATATTCTTTAAATTTCTTACTCAAAAACAAGTAACTTGATAAATGTATGGATGTAATATAAAATTAAAGTGAATAACAATAAACCAAAAGCCCAAATATATAATTGCTTTAAAAAACTAACAATGATTATTGTATGTGTTAATAGCTTGGGAGGAAGTCCCATTAGAACTATAAATCAGACACACTGTATAGGACAAAATATTGGACCACCTTCACAATATACCTACAGAAGCTTTTATGACATCCCATTATCCATATCCATGAGCATTAATATGGTGTTAATCCTCCCCTTTGCAGCTATAACAGCATCCATGCTTCTGGAATGACTTTCTACAAGATTTTGGAGAGTGTCTGTGGGAATTTTTGCCCATTCATCCAGAAGAGCATTTGTGAGGTCAGACACTGAAGCTGGATGAGGGCCCTGGCTCGCTATCTCTGTTCTAGTTCACCCCAGAGGTGTTGGATGAGGTTGGAGTCAGGGCTCTGTGTGGGCCAGTCAAGTTTGTCCACACCAAACTTATTCAACCTTTATGTACCTTGCTTTGTGCAATGGGGCACAGTCTTGCTGGAATAGAAAAGGTCTTTTGTGAAATTGTTCCCACAAAGTTGGAAGCAGAGAATAGTCTAAAATGCTTTGGTAAGCTGCAGCATTAAGATTTCCCTTCACTGGAACTAATTGGCCTGGGCTAGCCCCAGAAAAACAAACCCACAGCATTTTACGTCTTCCACCAGACTTTACATTTGGCACAGTGCAGTCAAGCAGGTAACATTCTCCCGGTATTTTCCAAACCCAGGTTCATCTATCAGACTGCTAGACAGAGAAGCATGATTTCAGTGCCATCCTGTTACAGTACCACACTTAAATTTAGTGAGCTCTTTAGAACAACCCATTCTTTAACAAATGTTTGTAAAGACAGACTGCATGGTTAAGTGCTTGGTTTTATACACCTGTAACAATGGCACTGAATGAAACACCTGAATTCAACCATTAAGAGGTGTGACCCAGTGCTTTTGTTCATATAGTGGATATTGTTTTTTCTTTATCAGAATATAACACAGAATTATTTTTTTTTCAGTTCATTCCTAGATTTCAACACCTAATTTATCTTCCCTAAGCAGTTAAGAAAAAGGCTGAACAGCTGTTTACAGTAATAATATTCCTCTCCCTTTATATTTTACTGCTCAAACAGGACTGCAAAGAGGCAGAGCTTATCTGAGCTGTCAGAAGGCAAGAGGGAAGTCCATAACAGGACAAATATACATAGATATAGATGCCATTCATGCTTGGATTCACACAGAATCACTAATTAACCTAAATGCATGTCTTTGGATTGTGGGGGGAAACCACAGTACCAAGAGTGAACCCATCCAGGTACAGAGAGAACAAGTAAATTCTATAGAGAAAGACCCCAGCTGACCAAGCCAGACCTTTCTTGCTGTGATGTGGCATTGCTAACCATTGCTCCACTGTGGTGAAATCAAGTACAGAGAATACATTTTATGTATTTTCTTCTACAGTCTGCAACAACATTCTCCCTGTGACAAATCAGAGTGCAAAAAAACATATAATCTTTAAAAAAAAAAAAAATCAGCTACAGTGGATGAAAGAATCATTGCCTTTTCTCCCCAGACTCCCCCTATACTATCAGGTTGAGAAGGTTAAAAGAGCCTTTAAAAAAACATGGGGTTGTGTCACAAGCGTTACCATGTGTTATGTGGAGAGTAGTTCATAATGAGTGTGCTAAAGGTGGGTTCATACTGGGGTATAAAATTAGGTTAGTATTCATGCATGGTACAGGAAATACACTTAAACTCTTATTATGATGAACTACATTTCCCTGCTTACCAAATTTACAGACAACAATTCTGTTTTATTTTTGGCCACTTGGGTGCAGCGAAAGTAATCTGTAAACACGACATTGACATATTATCACCTTTTAAGCTGATACGGCGAACTTGTTAGCAAACAGTTTCCTGTTTACACAGCCTGCAGATACAGTACAGAGCAACATTATCATTCATTTGGAGCTGTGCCTCTGGCCACCTGACAAATTTAAGAGCAATATTCTCTCTCCTTTTAGAAAAGAATTCTTTCAACTAACTCTAGAGGAAATATCTGGCTGTTTAGCTGCTAAATGTTTCCAGTGCTCACCAGCTGTTTGCTACCAGTTTCTGTTTAATGATCAGCAAGTAAGTTGATGAGTAAGTTATTGAGTTTTTATGAGCAGTGGGAGTGATCCAGGTGGATCTGCAAAGTCAGGTTATACTTGCAGGTCTATAAGTTCTGGGGCAAGAACACATTTGTTTTCTATGTTGTAAATGTCAGTGAATCTCAGACATTCAGTTTTAACTTACAGAGTTTGACAAAAGAATTGCATTAACTGTTTGGGAAATACAATCGTGTTTATGCATTTTTTATATATATTTTTGTACTACCCCATTGCCAAAAGTTCACAATTAATGGGACAAAATAACATAATTTTAAATATAAGGATTGTTTTTAATTCTTGAAAGAAAATTCTTTGGATTCAATGACTGACTTAAGTCTAAAGCCCATGGACATTACCAAATGCTACAGTTCCTCCCTTGAGATGCTCTGCCAGGCCTTTACTACAGCTGTCTTCATTTGCTGCATATTTGAGGGTCTCTCTGCCATCAGTTTTGTCTTCAGTAATTGAAAAGTTGCTCTATTGGGTTGAAATTAGGTAACTGACTTGGCCATTGAAGAATATCTAATTTATTTGTTTTGAAAAATTCTTGGGTTGCTTTTGCAGTCTTCTTTGGGTCATTATCCTTTTGCACTGTGAAGCACTGTCTAATTAACTTTGCAGCATTCGACTGAATCTGAGCAGAGTATAGCTTTGTACAGTTCAGAATTCATCCTGCTACCTTATCAGCAATCACTTCATCAATAAACACAATGGGCCCTGTTCTACTGGTAACCATACATGCTCTACCATAACATAGCCTCCACCATGTTTGACAGTTGATGTGGTATTGTTCAGATTGTGAGCTGTTCCTTTCCTTCTTTACATTATTTGGGTACAAGTTAATCTTATATTCATCTGTCCAAAGACACTTTCTCTAGAACTGTTCAGGCTCTTTTAGATGTTTTCTGGCAAAGTTTAATCTGTCTTCTTCTTTTTTTGGCTGCTCCCATTAACAGTAACGACAGCAGATCAACTTGGATCATCTGTCGCCATCACACCAACTCTCTGTATGCCCTCAGGAGGGCTTACAGAGAGTTGGTGCGACAGAAATTAACGTCCATGAGTCTTCTCTGTGGTGTTCTGCTTTTCCTCCTGCCTTATAGCTCTATCTTAACACAGTTCCTTCCATAGGAATGATGAAGTATTCTGATTTTGAGTCTGACCCTCATGATCCTTTGTCCAGTATATCCAATGGTGCCCCCTCTGCACATGTCCAAACCATCTCGGCCTTGCCTCTCTGACTCTATTATCGCCAAACTGCTCGTGCTGAGCTGTCCCTCTGATGTACTCAGTTCTTATCCATCCTGGTTACTCGCAGTAAAAATCTCACCATTTTCTACACTTTCACCTTCAGTTCTTCCTCCTGTCTTTTTGTCAGTGCCACCGACTCCAACCTGTACATATGTATCTTTATTTACTAAATGTATCACTGCATTTATAAAATCTGTATTGCCATCCATGAAGGTGTTTCTTGATTGCAGACTTTGAGAATGACGCACCCACCTCCTTGAGAGTGTTTTTGACTTGGTCAGATGTTGTGAAGAGTTTTTCCTAACCAGGTAAAAAATTTTGGCATCATCTAGTTTATTTGTCTGCCATGATCTTCCCGGCCTTTTTTTGTTGCTGAGCTGGCCAGTGCATTCCTTCTTCATTAGAATGTTCCAATGTGTTTTAGCCTCTTCTAAGGTTCTAATAGGTTTTGGATTGATGACAGCCTAATTCACGTGCAGCAATGTCTCTGATATAAGAAGTATCAGTGAACAGCTACCGAATGAAAGTTCAGCTCTTTTATCTGCTCCGTTTATTATAGAATAACAAAGGAACTGGCCTTGCCTGGCAATCAAACTGCTTGTCAGTAAATTGTCCCATTACTTTTGAGCATCTGAAAATGGGGGACTACACATCACAGTGGCTGTAATTTCTTAACACTTAATCTTATTCTTTATTCAAACCTCTTGAATTAATGCTGAAAGTCTGTTCTACCATGGTGGCTCTCAGAGGCAAAATGACAGTTTTCTTGTACCTTCCATGAGGTTGCCTCTGCCGTTCCAAGCAGGAACAGCTGTCTGCTCTCAAGGTGGTAAAAAATGACAGTAAGAAATTCTGTTGCATCAGTGGAAATGTTGGTTAAAATCCTTGTTTCTAATTTTCAATGGGGAGACGCCGGCTGTCTCGTAACAGGCGTGGACTTGGATTCTGCACCATTTTTTTTCTTTATTTACCCAAACTGAGATCATTGTAGAAGAAACCTATAAACTGCATTTGAATTGAATATTTTCATTAATTCAAGGCTTTATAGGAGGTGTAGATGGTGCTTGTCATTTAAACTTTACTTTCTACTTCTTCCAGTTCATACAGAAAAAAATGAGACAGACTTTAAACTTCTCTCTTTCCTCCCTGTGACACCTCAGCTGGTTTCTTTGTATGGTCATATCTTGTACATATTGTATATTTTTATGTTTAACTTTGGAGTTATTTATGTTACATTTAAAATTGTTACGCACGTTATATTTTTAATCTTCATTTTCTGCCTTCAGATTTATATTTATATATATAAAACTGAGCATCTGTAACAACAATGAAATTTAATACAGTATTCTGATTCTGAACTTTACTCTAAATTAACAGACAGTCCAAAGCATACCTAAATGAAGGAACTAGGACACTGTGGAAATAATTGAGTTTAGAAGTTATGAATCTCTGTAACTTTAGAAGTTAATCACATCATTTTTCATGCAGTTTGATTGTAATTACTGGAGCTGGAAAAGGCTGGTTTTCAGCTGTTTTTGCACTCCATGTATCTTCTTTGCTCGGTCCTGTTTGTCTAATTGAAGATGAAGGCAATTCAACGTAGTCTGGGAGAAGAGTCTCGCAGGCCAAGCTCTGTTCATCTTTCCGGATATGATTTTGCAAATATTTTTTATTACTGAAAATAACATTTCAAACAAAGAGGAACATGGAGCAGAACTGTTAAAAATGTCTCAGAAGTAATGAGTCACAACCATTAATTAGGATCATGCATTCTTAATATCTGTGTGTGTATACATGCACTGCTCAAAAAAAATGAAGGGAACACTTTGAAAACACATTGGGATCTCAAAAGGAAACAAATCATGCTGGATATGTCTACTGATATGGACTGGGTAATGTGTTGAGAATGAAAGGATGCCACATCGTTCGATGGAAATGAAAATTATCACCCAACGGTGGGCTGAATACACAGCAAGCCCTCTGGCAATGACACGTATTGATGTGCCATCCTGGAGGAGTTGGACTACCCGTGCAACCTCTGTAGAGTCCAGGTATGGCCTCACGCTACCAGTAGTGACACTGACCCTAACCAAATGCAAAACTAGTTAAAAACAGTCAGAAAAGACGAGGAGGGGAAAATGTCAGCGTCCTCCACCTGTAAAACCATTACTGTTTTGGGGGTGGTCTCATTGTTGCCCCTCTAGGTCACCTGTTGTTGATTTCATGAACACCAAAGCAGCTGAAACTGATTAACAACCCCCTCTGATACTTACTGACCACATCAATATCACACAAGTTTAACTCACTTCATGCTGCACTCTGATGAAAATGTTCCTTTTTTGAGTGATATATATCTATATATATATATATATATATATATATATATATATATATATATATATATATGAATATGTACTAGCACTGCCTCTTTGCACCACCATGCAGAGAAATCCCAAAGTTTGCTTCCTCTGAGAAGCTCAGCAAAGAAGAAATTGGAGGTTAAAGCAATAAAAATTCTTTGCAGTTGTAAAGCTCAGAGTTTACCGAGCTTAGTTTAAACAAACTTTTAACATGGCTTACATTTTAGAAAATCAAATGGGTCAAATTATTAATAGTAGCTTATAGCTGCGTGCTGTTGGATATATAGAAAAATTATGAAGTATTGGCTTCACAAACTCTTCACTCATTTCCTTGAGCTCACCAGAACGTCTTCAAATCCCTAAAATGTGAACGTCACCTGAAACAGCCCTCCATCATCTAATACTGTAAATCCTTTTACTTTGGAAACTTCAGTTTTCATTGTTGCTAAGGTTTATCTAACAGTCTGTGGTAGAGACCTTTAAGCATGTTTAACCCCCATAAACACCACTAAGAAATTCTAGCTTTGGGTTTTAACCACAAAGTTCTGAGTGATGAAACGGGTTTAGACACACTGGAGAGCAAAACATTTTATTACTAACACTGGAGTAGTTCAATTTGTTTATTATACAGAAACTAACTGCTTTACAAAAACAAAATGATACAATATCACATGTATGTACAGTGTAGTAAATATACCATCTCAAATTGTACACAAAGTATTTACAATTCCACACATACTGCATTAAAAACAAAACAGACTAATACTCTACAGACATTAAATTTTGCATAACATCAAATAAAACATGCCACATTTTGAGGTTTTTCATCTTTACAAACCCATGACTGTTTTTAAATTAGTGCAAGTCAACCACTTGTTTCAGAGGTTATGGATACATAATCTTTAATATTTTCATTCACACATAAGTCAAACTAAAACCTGGAAACAACTGCAATCCACTAACATGGTGGTCAAATACAGATGGCCTTTAAACATTTCCTGATTGTGTTTGATTAAAGGTGCACTAGCTGATTCTGTGACTGTGGACATTAAGGAGGAAATCAGGGAGTGTAGCTTTAACAACAGGTAATTAGTGAGGAGAGGTGAGAGAATTCAGCGCAATCTGACACTGAACTCTGAAAAAAAAAAACAAAAAAAAAAACACGTCCCATCACAGCCTCAGCTGCACTGGGACTGCCGCAGTCACTTTGTGTCATTCACACCTCGTCAGTTTTTCAATATATGATTTAACTTTAAAGTCAAAAGAAGAAGTGAGACACTTAATGCTGCACTTTGATCTTGGGGTAGGCCTATTTACATGAGAAGAACGGATGATCTTTCCCTAAGCAACGCACACTGGCCAGTCACAGCAGTCCAGCTCTAAAGCTTTAACATGTAAAAACAACAGTTGGATGTGAAGTAAGACTTTGACACATCACATTTGCTGCATCTGTCCTGAACCATCAGCAAGCTTCAAACCAAGCAGTGAAACCGTGTTTCTGGGACTTTGGTTAAAGCTCTCTTTCCAACACTTTCTAACGCTGGGCTTGGGCACTAACAAACGAGTGCAGAAACAAATACAGGACACGGCAAGTGA
>VUQH01040896.1:31492-69541 GCA_015106775.1 Etroplus canarensis
TGAGAAAAAAAAAAGGGGGGGAAAAAAAAAAAATATTTTAAAAAAAATAAAAAAAATATTTTTATTTAAAAAAAAAAAAAAAAAAAAAAAAAAAAAGTGATTTTTGACCAACACATGTAGTGAGTGGAACAAATTGCAGTGTAAATTCAAACCATTTAGTGCTCTCAAACTCTAATGGAGACACTGTTGCTCATGGAGATGTGCTGGGTTGTAGTGCTGAACTTTTGTCATCTCGCTCTGCATTACCGCATACAGGCTGCCCTGGAAGTTAGAAAGGTAACAGAGCATCTGAAAAAACAGTCAGCAGTAATGCAGAGTCCATGTGATATGCAGTAAATGAGCTGAAACACAATTCTTATCATGAACACTGTTTCTGTTTGAAGTCACACACAGTTTAGTATTACTAACACAAGTCTTAAACAGCAAAATCCACCGTGGTGTTTGTCCGAGGAATCTGCTCAGTCTGTGTCAGCTGGAGTGAAGACCTGCATCCTGTGATCTGTGTGATCATGCAGACTGGGAGCTCTGGAATTAGCTTGAAGGGCTGAAACGTACCTCAGATTTGTGGTTTATGTCGTCATATTTAAATAATGCTAGAAAACCATACCAGCCAGAGTTGGGTATGAATTCTTTCTGACCACCTGGTGTTCTGTGTGGGTAGCTACATGTAAAACAAATCTCCAGTACTGACAGTCAGCTTCCTGTCAAGCCCCTTTGATCCAATATTTTCTTCTCAGAAACCGGCATAAGAGAGCTAGATGGAGCGCGACAGAAACCACGCTTCATGGCCTCGGTGCCATGAAGCGTGACCGATGTTGGAAGGGAACCAACTGTTTTTTTGTTCCCTAATATTTTCTGTAGAAAAATGCAAAAAGACAATGTGTCAAACACTACATTTTGGTATTGATGTGCACCATAACTTGTATATAAAGATGGATAACTTAACAGCCCCCCCCAGAAGAGCAGTTAAGGGGGAAAAAAAGAGTAGAAAAAAAAACCCTCCTTCATAAATAGGTGCCTTATTGCAGTGGTAACATAATTTAGAACCAGAGTCCAGCACCAGGTCCAGCTTCGACAGCCGGGCAGATTACAAAGGATGATTACACAACAGTGCATCTTAGCTAAGACTTGATATCAGCTGATACGATAGGCATGTTTTAGGATGAACTTTCAAAATAAAAGCTTTTAATAACATGAAAGAGCAAATATGGATATAAATATTGCAATACTGTTAATGTTTCCTTTAAAACAATTTTTTTCAGTAAAAGACTTTTGCAAAGCATCCTAAATAGTAGACTTCAGTTTTTATGAATAAAGCATGTTAACTAGAAAGCTATCATTTATTCCTTTTTATCATGAAATTAATAGCACACAGCAAGGGTCACCAAAATCTAAAGACAGCAGTGGCTCAGCACACGGATTGTGTGGTAAGGACAGAGCTGGTGGCAAGACTCTGGCTTCAAACAATGTCACTGGTGCAACACGGCAGTGACATTTTTTTTTGGTTAGCCACATCTACAAACAGAACTGCACAGCCACCTGTCTTTACAGACGACGATTCTTTTTGGGTGGATGTTTTTCTTTAAAGAGCCCACAGGACAAACCTGTCACGGGTCCAGCTCAGACAAATGGCAATGTGTGGTGAGATCAAATGCCACACTGTCCACTGCCTCATATCTATTCAAAAGGATATTGGAGGTAATCCATAACTCAAGTCCACTGAGAGTCAAATCTCGAAGTCGACAGGCATATGGATTCATATTGCACCAAGCTGACAGTGATGTGTTCTCCCTGTTTGTGTAAAAAAACAAAGCTGGAGGTTGACAAAGGGTTTGAGAGTTGAGGATTATTGCCTGTTACACAATTTTCATGGTCCATGTGTAAACAAATTAAAATGCTATGCTGCTGAAAATACAGTTCATACTAAAATAACAAAAACACTAAATAAGAAGACAGAAAAACCCAATAACGTAAAAGCTTAAGGCTATTTACAAGGATGCATTTACTCTAGTGTTTCATAATCTTCATTTTGAAAGACGACAGTTTATGGAAAGTGAACAGAAGGTTCGTGTAATACTATGTAGTTGTTCAGGATAAATATTTTCAGGCAGTGAGTATATGGATGATTGTATGTTTGACGATCACTGGAGGCCTGTCGCGATGCAGCTCAGGTGAACTTGTGGTGATATGGACGGCTTGCCTCCATGATTAGTACCTGTTCTTTGTCCCCAGCAAGGTTTGACTTTTACTTTACAAATTGTACACATCGAAAAACCCTGACAAAGGCACACCATGGAGAAAACATCAACATCTAAATTAGCACTAAGGACTAGTTATACATAATCTATGTAAAATATGTACAGGAGTGGGAGAGGGGAAATAAGATGTCCAGGCAGGTCCAGGGTAGAGGGCCTATCTATGAGGCCTACCCCTCTACCTATTACTGTTGTGATTTGGTCCATCTCACTGACATCAGAGTATTTAGTCAGGAGGAAGGCCAGGGGATGTGCTGCAGATCAGCCTAAAGTCAGAATTTCCTGTATGGATCTCCCTTGTCTCAACAGAGACACATCACAGTCCACATCCAAATCGAACTGCACCGTTTTCCTATCGGTCTTTTCTGCAGTTCCATGCGTGACCTCCCTTACTGCAGGAGAGTTAAATTGCTGCTGAACACTGTCCCCCTTTTGAGATAAGTTTCGAGTTGAGCTCCAGGGGAACACAAATGGTTCCACAGAAGCCTGTCCAACACCACACACCGTCTAAAATTAAAGATTTGGAAAAAAAATATTCAAGCAGCAGAATTCAAGTTTGCCCTTTCTAATATTCCTCCTTGTTGCAAAGCACAAAATCACCTGTTCTGCCAAAGCAACAACCATGAAGAAGGAGGAACTAAAGAGTAAATGTGGAGTGCAGCATGAGGCCTGGCAGGCCTGGGTGGGGTGGAGAGGAGGAAGAGGAGGAAGAGGATGTATGTGTGTGGAGGTGGTTGTGTTCTCTGGCTGATCAGACGATCTTCTTGATACTGGGTCTCTTGAAGCTGCCAGCGCTGCGCTGCTTCTGGACCTGGCTTGCCGAACCGTGGCGAGTGCGTCCTCCGGTGGACAGAGCTGAGCTGGGGGACAGCTGCACATTCTCCTTATCCACACCTGAAGGAACACAGGGATGACAGGCAGCTTTGAAACCACCTACATTATTCCAGGATCATTTTCTTAACCACGAGTTCGACCCATCTGTTGGAACCTCTCTCTTCAGTCTGTTCAAATCATATTAAGATTGTTCCTGGTAATTCATGTGCTTAAACACTGTTAGTCTAATGATGAAAGGCTTTGGAACCAAGTAAAATAATTAAGGATGGTAGGTTTTCAGGTTCGTTTTGTGAAGATTCTTGAATTGGTACATGACTCCTAACTGGGCGTTTTAACAGCTAGATGTAGATCTTGGCTGTTTATTATGTATAATTTGCCAAATTAAATAGGGGAGGACTTTAAGGACTTGTTTTCTTTCTGCTCCTTACTGTGTCACACTTTAACTGAATTTCTTGTCTTTTTATTTTATTTTCTGGCTTTCCAAAGATCATTCATTTCCCCCAATTGTCTAAAAAGGGGCTATGACTTTACTATGGCTTAAAACCCGTTACATAGGCCCTTTACCTACATGATCTCCAGATATCAGCAGAATCAGGTCAGGACGTTGTCTTAAGTTGCCCTGTGATTCATATCAGACATGTTCTCACTAGTGGAAATGCTCTGGCTCAGATCAGAGTGCCACCTGCGTAAAGCATGTAGAAAACAGAACCGTGCTTGAACTGACGTTGCAGTACCCTATGTTCTGTTGGTCATGTGACTGAACCATTTATTTTTTATGCAGCCTACAGTAGAGATGCAGAGTAAAGAGAAACATCATGTATAATGAATATTCTGTTAAACATATCATCATAATCTTTTTCAGGGCTGCCAGTGTTCTGAGAGGTTTGTGACATGTGAGTACTTTTATTTCATACATGGCGGCTTCTAACAGCTAGCAGGTCAGAAGGAGACAGTGGAACATCAACTCCTGAAAGCCAAAATATACTATCTAACACATCCAAGTGTCGTCCTTTTCACCACCTCTCCTGTCCCATACTGCTTTGCATCAGAAAGAGGTTTTTTAGCTTCTAACTGCATGCAGCCTGACCCGTTCTCTTTACATTTCTGCAGAACTGATGAATCTTCATCAGATGGATGATGAACTTTTCCCAATACGGTCGTCTCTAAACAACTACTCTGCTCAATCTGTTATCTTTGTTTATGACAGCTCTTCATCTGTCAAATAGGTTAATATAACTTTGAGCAAACTCACTCCTTGTGAAAGTTTTTGATTCACAAAACGATTTCTGTCTCACCTTCCCTCCTGAAGATGATTTATGACGAAGTAATTTTCCTTCAATCACTTCCTGAAACAGTCAACCTTTTACAAGATATCTTATGTTTTCTATCAACCAACAGAGGGTGCTGTAGAACAACGAGGTGACCAGCTTCCTTTCTGGAGTGAGACTTGGATGAGCTGGAAGTTTTGTTTAGACGTCCAATACAGAGGGTGAGAAAAAAGGAAGCATGGGAGGACACGACGCAGAGAGGTAGAGAGAGTGTGACTGTGTGTGTGTGTGTTGTAGGGTGAGACAGGCACCTGGTGAGTGCTGTGAGGTGGCCAGTGAGGTCATGGAGTTTGACAGGTTGAGGTTGGCAGTGATGCTAAGCTGGCTCTGACTGGTGGGAGGGTAAGGGGAGGTGGGCGTCCTCAGCTGCTCCTCCCCTCGTTCCTCGTCGGCCGCCGGCAGGTAGCTGTCAATTAAAGCCTCGAGGAACTTGACAATCAGCTCAGCGTAGTCTGGTATCTGGGTTTGCTGCAGGGTTAGCAGACGTGTGTAGGGAACACAGAGAAGATGAAAAACACTGGGTGGGGTAATAAAGTCTAACCAAATGACTTCTGTGTAAACACACACTAAAACTGACAGAAAATCTTGCTCATCCAGATGATTTTCGTGCATTACACAATAACACAGCTTGATTCACTGTATAGCATTCAGATTATTCATTTTACATTTTTTGACATTACAGATTGTTGGTTGTATCTACCGATCAGTGGTGTACATCAGGGTTTGTCCCTCACATATACAATAAGTCGCAGTCCACGGACACTTTTTAGTTTGAACACTGAAAATTCAGGCAACATTTGGAATGCAGTTCACAAGTCTGTATTTTTAACACATAAGCTACTTTCATTCTGAAATGTCACCTGTCTAACTGACGAGTTTTGACATCACTCAGTAGCTGCGTGATTCACTGTTCACTGAAAGCTTCCGTCTCTCTGCTACTGCTTGGTGTTGTGTGTTTTCGAGGGGCCAATGCTTCATATATCACCACGCCAATTGACAAGCTGGTTGCAGAACTGTTGTGTAATTGCTTAGTAAGCTGAAATTCTACTGCAAGGCAGCCACAGCTGCCCCAGAGAAAATAAAAAACTGGCAGAAGCAGACATCACTCATACCTTAGAGAAGGGTCCAGCAAACCTCCAAAGTCCATTAAAGCCAAAGCCTGTGAAACGAGAAGGAGGGAGCGAAGGGAGGGAGCACAGAAGACAGCTGAGGCACTGTGAAAATCTACAAGTTTCTATTCCTGTCAGTTACAGACAAAACTAACTGCACATCCAGTTAGGTTAACATGCATAGTGCGCTTTACTTTGTAAATAAGATGGCTGGTACTGGGGGGGTGACTCCTCGTGGTACACCACACTCTGGACGATGCCGTGGACAGGGTTCAGGAGGTTGGTATCCTGGCACATGGACAGCACAGTGTTGATCTTTGAGTCCAGAAGGTTGTGCCTGAGGAGGAGACGCAAGCACAAACATCCATCGCTAACTTTGCAGAAATGGCACTACACTTGAACTCAGCAGATAATGTTCGCTGCCGCTTTGATAAAGTGACAATTATTTTTTTGTATCTTTACAGATCATAGAAACTGGAGGTAGCCACAGTCACACTTATGGTTTATCAAACGTGCAATGTACTCGTATATGTACTCCTTTAGAATCTTACTGACCACTCAAAGCACTTTAGACTACATGAAGAAACTGAACAGAGAAAACAATTATGGCTATGTAGTTACACATGTTTTCCTGTTCATCAAATTAAGATTTTCACAGGTAAATGGGCACCTTCAGTCGCTTTTCACTGACAAAATACAATAAAGAGTGTAACAATAGTTTAAAACTTCCAGTGTTTTAAAATCTTAGTGTAATGCACATCTGTAGCAGAGGTCAGCACAAATTCACCCAAAGGTCAGACTGTGCATAAAACCCAGAAGATGTATCTCAGACTCTACAGGCCTCAGTTAGCATGTTCAGTTTTAAAGCTCATGACAGGACAGTTAGAAAAAGACTGAACAAGTATGGCCTGCTTGGAAGTTTTGCCAGGAGAAAGCCTATTCTCTCTGAAAAAAACGTGGCAGCACAACTTAGGTTTGCCAAGTTGCATCTGAAACAACTGTAAAACTTCTGGAACAATGTCCTATAGACCAACCAAAGGGGAGGTGTTTGGCCATCAAAAGTAGCCCTTTTGGAAAACACCAAACACAACATATCAGCACAAACACCTCACACCAACTCTCAAGCATAGTGGTGGAGGGGTGATGATTTGGGTTTGTTTTGGAGCCAGAGGAACTGGGCACCTTGCAATCATTGAGTCTACCATGAACTCCTCTGTACGTCAAAGTATTCTAGAGTCAACTGTGAGGCCATCTGTCTGACAGCTAAAGCTTTCCTGAAATTGGGCCATTCAACAGGCCAATGATCCTAAGCACAGCAGCAATTGTAAAACAGAGGAATCCAGGTGCTGCTATGGCCCAGTGGAAGTCCGGATCTGTGGTGGGATCCTGAGAGAGCTGTGCATGAATGAACGCCTGCAAACTGCAATGAACTCAAGGACTGTTATAAAGAATAGTGGGCCAAAATTCCTCCACAACAATGTGAGAGACAAAGTCAGAGAAAATCATTCCTTCATGCTATTGCTAATAAAGGTGATTCTACCAGCTACTGAATCATGCTCACTTAGATTTTCACAGGACTTTCTTTTTCACATGACGCTGCATGGCTGAGCATGTTACTTCCTATATAGAACCACGGCTCTTCACTGAGAGTTATGACTCAGTTAGGGTCCTGCACTGGTTTGTGGGAGAGCCTATACAACGTTGTAGACACCAGGGGTCAGTGGCACAAACAACCTGCCCGTGGGCTACTGTTATTTGCTGTTGTTAGTCCTTTAGCCAGCAGGGGCAAAGACTGAGGTTATAACATGCAAACAGCTAACCAGAGTGTTAAAAACAATGACGTGTCCACTGCGATCTGTCTACTTTTAATGGTGTTTTATCTTTGATGCTTTTTTCAAGCTTCTCCCTCCATGTTGAGAACACCACTGTCGCTCCCTCTCCTGTCCCGGACTGCTTTTCAACCAAACAGCATTCAACCTATGCACAATGTCGTCCCCGTCAAGCTACGAATAGCTGTTTTTTTATGAAGGACAGCCAGTATGTCTGCATTAGCTGCATTCCCCTCTGCAATGGGTCTGTGTAGGCAAATTCTGACACAAACGGATGCAACCACAGCACCATATATCAAGCATTAGTCTGAGGTAGGGTGGCAATATATATATTTGAAAAAATGTCTTGTCTAAGAGCAAAGTGAGCGACAGAGAATCTGACATAATGACTGAACACTGGGCAGAGCTGAAATACAACCTGCTTATGATCAGGTTCCACTTATATCCATGAAGAGCTCAACTTTATGCTCTACAAAAAAAAATCTGACGTCCATATATTTCTGGTCAGATCAGAAACTTATAAAGTATATTTCAAGCAACACGTTCACTACTTACACAACTGGAAAAACCTTTGGGAAGACAACGCTAGCTTCAGCCAAATACTCGTACAGAATCCGCTGGTCAAAGTCATCAGTTGTGTATTTGACCTGAGTGGCCTGGAAAACAAAATAAGAGAACACGTTACAAAGAGCTTAAACGTAAAAGCATCTGAAATCAGCTGGGTGGTTTCCTCACCAGCACAGTGAGCAGCAGAGCCTGGATCTTTGGGTCAGTAAGCACCTCCTCGTCCAGCAGTACATTGGACTCTGATACAGACACCTTGCGAAGGTGAGAGTTTCCAATTCTTTGCGTCTCTGCAATTACAAGAACAAGGTATCACAATTAATATGTCCTGGAACAAAGTTTAGAATCATCTCATACATATAGGGGTGTGCCAGGCTCGATACTCTGTCCTGTGCTCTCACCGATCTCATAGTCATTCTCTGCTACACGCCTCATCTTGGGAGGAGTAGTCATACCAGACTCCATCTCTGGTCTCTTTGGTGCTTTGGAGTCTGATATGAGATGATCAAAGCTCTTTCTAGTGCCTGGTCAACAAAGAAACACAAAATATTTGCAATCTGGAAATTAACACATATTTGAAGAAGTACTTTCCTAGGCAAAGACTGACAGATATCGCACAAGTGAGATATTTCATACCCAAGAGCTTCTTAGTGTTGGCCTGTGAGGGCTGCCCCATGTCCAGGCTCATGGATTTGCGTGTTCGAGGGCTAATCTGGCCCATTGTGGGGTAAAAATGAGCTGAAAGGTAGCGGTCTGAAACCTGAGGTGACGTCCACGGCTGGGTCTCTTGCAAAGTCCTGAGAGGACAGTGAGGGAACAAAAGTCAGAAAGCAGGTTACAACCTTAGGAGTCATTTTTAACTTAAAACCTGCACAATGGATTGTACAAACTAAAGTGTGGCAAAACACTAAATGTAGTTTGAGTCATACTAATGCGCAAGACAATGCTACACAAGTATGATGTTTTCCATATTCACCATCTTAAACTTTTTATAAGTTGTGATACTTTGTGTCATCTCAGATGAAAAATGAGCAGCGGAAAAGAATTGAGGTGATATTGTTGGTCATGACTCCAAGAAGTGGTCCTATGTCTCACTGTGACAGAGTTTTAAATGTTAACTGCTGTAACAGTCTTAATTACAGAATTAATCTGCCAACAGGAATATAGCATAAAATGTTACAATGATCAAAAGGACAACGAAAAATCTAGTCAAGTTATGACAGCGTTTGTGTGAATGTGTCATCGGGCTGTAAGCACAACTGCACAAATGCAGAAAAAATATCAGCTGTGCCTTCAAATTAGTACGCATTATCACTGCACAGTCCACATAAATCAAACTTGATGTCATACCTGAGTTTCAGATTCCTGTTGTACAGTGTGAAATTTAGCAGTTTGTAGGTGCCTTCAGTTTAGAACTTGCTTTCAGCACATTTACTAATCAGCAAAAGACATAATTATTTCATTTTAAAGAGGAGTTTATTTGGCTTATTTCAGTTTTCAGCACTTTCGCCCCCTGTTCTTAGGCTGTTTGGATGTAACAGAGATGTTAATGTACAGAGAAAAAGATCCTAGACTAATCAAAGGAGACAACTATATGTCAGGCTAAAATTATAGGCCCAAGGAATGTGGGCTCACAGTGGTTTCATACTGGGAATCTGGGATATTTTTTATTTAATATTTACACAGTTCATACTAGGAGGCCACACTGACTTCTGTAAAGGACAAACTGAACTGGCAAAAAGTTGACTACTCTGACAAGTATCTGTTCTGACACGATGTTGGTTCTGATGGTGTATCAGAAGTAGAATACTACTGAAAACAGAAGCGTGCATCAGCGAGCGGGCTCTTGAGCTAACTTGCACCTAGTCCTGTTGATCAGCTCACCTGCAGGCAGGATCAGTGATGTGACTGGAGTAGGTGTCCATGGGCACTGGGTCCATAGAGAGGTCAGAAATTAATAGCGACTTCCTGTGTTTGAGGCTGCAGCGACTTCTGACCTCCTCAGATACAGTGAGTAGCGCTGCGTGGAACAACAAAAGGGCAGTTATGATGGTCATCACTGTTACCCAAACCACTGCATCTAAGAAAGGTCAACAGTTCTGACATTTGCTCAGTATTAATGTTAAGCAAAGGCACTCTGTCTTCTGATAAAGTAGTTGTTGGTAAAAACTAACTCTGGGACTCAACTTTAAAAAGTGCTAATAAATATGAGCAAAATTTCAGTCATTTCAAAAGATTTCAAAGGTTTTTAAGAGCTGAAAAAAGGAAGCTGTATACTGCAAAATGACATTGAGCTTTTAGGTACCAGCTAGATACGCCACACTCTGGGTGTTGACTTCAAACTTGTCACATTTCAAATGCTTGCTGATGAGAGCCAACAGTGTGTGTAGGATTCTCACGGTCCTTGCAACTGTAGTAGGTGAGGGGTGCCTGTAACCTGTAAAGACATGAGTAAGAGATGTTAAGAGACAGAACACAGTTGAAGATACAAATAACTGTCACATTACACCAAAAAAACACTCAAGACTCAGGCAGGACAAACGCCACCCACACAGACAGAACACTACATGTAGCTGTGCTCACACAGTTGCACTGAATGACTTCCTGTTTCAGACGCTGTAGTTAAAATAAGACAATATAACACTTCCTCTCTACATATTTTGAAACTGCATTTCTAAACTCATACTGACAGTAAATCTGTCTGTTTAAAAGTTTTTCCCCTCAGTGAAAGTCACTCATTAACAAGAACACAAAATGACAACCCACTGCGTTACCTTTAAGTAGGTGGCCCACCAAGGCAAAGTTAAAGTTGGCACTGAAGTTCAGTCCAACAAAGTGGTCCATTTGCTTACAGTGCCACTCCAAAGGACGTCTGATCTCCATAAACACTTCTTCTGGACTCTGGAGGACAAAATATATGGCACACATGGGTGAAGAAGCCCTCTTGTTAAAACCTCTCTCTGTCAGTGACCATGTACAATACAATTCCTCCACACAGCTGTGGTTGGTGGCTGCATGGTAGAAGTTATGGTATATCCAGTGGTAAATACTGAACCAAAGTTGTCTGGACCAGATTCTTGAAGATATTTCACCTCATACAAAAGGCTTCATCTAATCGGTTTTTCAGCTCTTGGCAGAGAAGCTCTACATAAAGGCAATAGGTGGTGTGGAGTGCCAGACATCATCAGAGTGACTGTCTAATGAATGACTACATGCACTTCAATAACCTGATCACATAAAGAACCTGGTTAAATTCGAAATCAGATGCTGTTTTACATGTACTGCAGTAACTTTGTTACTTTACCACCCCCAATAACCTTTCTCTAAAGGGAAAGTCTGACTCCAGTGGAAGAGATGAGGTTATTTGCCACATTTACATGAAGTGCAACCCTGGGCATTCCGAGCAAACAGCCAGTCAGAAACTCTGTTAGACATACGCATGGCAAAGAGTGAGCTGTCACACCCGACTGATGGTCTGTATAACAGTGTAGAGTAGTGAGTGGCCTTAACTTCACACAACATCCAGCTGTGGGGATGAGAAGGCAGACACTGAAGTGTTGGTGTGTTTTTT
Organism: Etroplus canarensis; assembly: GCA_015106775.1. Taxonomy (NCBI): domain Eukaryota; kingdom Metazoa; phylum Chordata; class Actinopteri; order Cichliformes; family Cichlidae; genus Etroplus; species Etroplus canarensis. Next base: position 42,983 of record VUQH01040896.1, read on the forward strand.
ACCTTGTCATTGAAAACACGCATTGTGTCCAGAGTGTGAAGGTTCTGCTCCAGCAAGGCTGTTCCAGCTGAGTAAAGGTTGACTTCATCCAACTGCAGCACAGCTATTGCCACCCAGAACAGAGCTTTGTGCATGGGGGACTCCTGCGAGCACACACAGGGTGGAACCATTTAGAAAGCCGTTGACCGGTTGTGCTGCTACTGGCACAGATGTAAATCAGGACCAAATTAATAACTATGTCAAAGGAGAAATAAAAAACTTCAATAATTACACAACAACACTGAGTTAAAGAGAGTTGTCAACTCTGATTCAGAGTTACCAAGTTGTAAAATGAAGTAAAAACCTGAGGGGAGAAGCACAAAATGTCTGATCCTGTTTTAAACAGTGATTTTGAAATCAGTCAGATGAAGGAGGAGTGAAAGCAGACAGTCAAAGGAGGCATAAAATAATTGCTTCGAATATAAAAAAATCCACATTCATTCATTAATTTCCTCCCCACTCCTTCATTAATTTGACAAGCATGAAAGATTTTAATAAAGTAGAACAATAATGCCCTTCTACCTAAAAACTCTCCTATGCAGGCTAAAAAAAAGAAGTGGATATGCATGTATTGACTACCTTGCTGAGTAGAGGCTGCAGCTTAGTCAGAGCAATGACTGTGGCCTCTATTAATACTTGGCTGTTGTAATTATCCGGCCCCTTCAGACAGCTCTCGAGACCCTGCAATGGAAGAAGGCGTGAGCAGAAAATAAACAGGCGCAAGAAGAAGGAAGACAGAGGGGAGGGAAAGGAAAGAACGGGGAGATTATTACAGAAGTGCATTACACATCTTGACAGAAGAAAATACTCAACAACCCTCAGCTTTTTTGCTAAATACCACCTGTTTACAGCTTAAAACGTGAAAAAAGTAATCATTAATGGAGCTGATGAGATTGTGAAGTAAAAAATCATAGGTGAAGGCAAAGCAGCTTTATTCTGGTCTTGGTAGACATGCAGGCATGACTTTTAACGGACTGAAACACATGCTGTGTAAGTGAACGACTGAGGGACTTCACCCGGTCTATGCTGAGCAGAGGGCTGGCTTTGCTGAGGATTCGGATGATCTGCTTGATTTGGCCATGGGTCACTCTCTTACTGATGCAGCCAAACACCACCAGCGCTCTGGGCTGGAGAGACGGGTTGTATTGGAACGCAAACCTGGAACCCAAAGACACACGAACACGTGTTCCACACTGCACATTCATGTTATTAGTACAAGTGCATTAAAATAGGATAAAAGAGGCTCATACTTCTGTGCAAGTTCTGTCCACTGGTCTAACCACTTGCAGCTTGGGATGTCCCTCATGCAAGCCTGGATCAAAAACACGAGGATTACATAAATCACACAATCAGCATTTAACAAACTAGCTATACTATCTATATATTAATAATGTGATCAGTTTTATTGTAACAGCATTTCCTGGCTTATCTTTATAGCTTCATTCTCACTGAGATTGAGGGTATTAAAAAACATTTATGGTATGGGAGGGTATCAGGAGGGCAGAGAAGAAGTGAAAAACACATGTAGTAAGCCTGACTTTCTCAGCTGACCTCCATGATTTCCAGTAAGGCCTCAGTGACGGTTTCCAGGGAGGACAGTGCAAAGGTTTCCCTCTCATAAGAGCCTGGTGAAAAGGAGCGGTCTCTGTAGCTGGAGCGGAAGGCAATGACGGCAGCTGACTTGACTTTGCTGATGCCAAATAGCAGGTAGAACTTTGGCAGGGAGAACTCAGTCAGGCTCAGCCTCAGAACCTGTTTTGTTTCCTCTGGATTCGGTCAAAACAACATTTGTTTATTTCATCAGGTCACAAAAGTAGCTGACATTTTGTTTTACATGATTATTGTGTAACAAAGACTTATGAATGCTATCTAACAAAGAACCTAAACAAACAGATGAAGTGTTTTCCCACCACTGAAGTTGAGCTGAGAACAGGTGCAGAGGGAGTGGATAATGTTGATGACCAAACCATGGGTGGAAGCCCTGAGGGACAGCGGCCCAGTGGCTACTAGCAGGGTCACCACATGGAAGAGGTAAGGCAGGTGGGCTGCCACATCCAAAGAGTTGTTGAAGGACAGCATAAGCATGTAGCGTGCCAAGATGGCGATGTCATCCCACATCAGGTGCTGCTCCAATGTTGGAGTTGGTGATAGGCATGTCTTGTCAATGATCTTACACATCCGACCAATGACCTGCCACAAAGAATAGGTGAAGCTCAACACTAAAAACCACAGACAGAGTCAAAGGTCTAATATTATTCTGAACATGATGATGCCTGATGAGAACTAGTTGAACCTTTCTCAGTATCACTGAAGTACAGTTCGAGTTAGAACCTTCTTACCAAAATATTAATCCAAAAGTGCGTGAGACTCAAACTCAGACCCCTGCAGTAAGGACTCTAGCCTTCAGTATATGGGTCACCAGGCTCAACCAGGTGAGCTATGGAGGGACCCCAGTTCATCAATATTTCTAGGATGTCTTAAAAAGCCCATGAAAGGTCAAGTCACAGTATCATTCGGCTGGGTTAAGATCAGGATCAGTCACTCATCCTCTCCTAAGCTTTAGTTCATTGTTTGCTGCATCTGCTGCTAAGGTCTGTCAGTTACTTCAAGATGTTTAGGCCCTCAGGTAACAAAGCAGCCATAAACTATGATCTGGTTTATCTGGCTACTGAATATTGTCCCACTGATGTCCTTCCACGAGCACCATTCTTATTCAGTGTTTTTCCAGTAGTGGAAAATACAGATTTTAGCTAGCTGTAGAAATTTCTACAGGTGGAGTTACTGTTCCCTTTAGAGTCTTTTTCCCCTTTTCAGAATTGCAAGTGGTGTTTCTGTTGTTTGTTTTCAAGCCATCCTCTTCGCAGGATGCTTTCTCCCACAGAGAGCAGCATTCTTTAGAAATGCTGTTGCCTTTTCCAGTTTCATGCAATTTTCTTTTCCCTTCTATTTTTTGTTCATAATCTGCACCTATTTTACTGTCAGTATTCAAACTATAGGCTTAAAAGGAGGAGAGCATCTTCTTAACTGTAACACCTGACTCCACCAAGCTTTTGCAGAGGTTGTTAGCGCAGACTTCATGTTCTGACCCTCACTGGGAGAATTACTGATCATGTTCAACACACACATGAACACTTCAAATGTTCATATGCTTGTTATTTAATCACAATATGCATGTCTTACAAGTGTGACTTTTTTGAACAGCAGGCAACAGTTACAAGTAATTAATGCAAACATGTCTTGCAGCTAAAAAAGAAAAAAAAAACCCTGCTATGTTGTTTACCACCTTGTGACAATTTGAGTCCAACTGCTGCTTGTTGAAGAAGAAGACAGCTTGTTTAAAGAAAACTGCTTCCTCCTGCTGTTTTCTTATCATGTCAACTTGCTGTTCAGAACGTGATCTGCCTTGCTTAAGCCACCACTAACTACTCAAAGTTAGTGAATTAAGTAGACATGATAGTGAAATGATGTTTTCTGAGTGTCCTCAACCATAACCACTAACGGCAAAACTAAAGAGAAAATGTAAACTTATTAAATATATTACTAATATATAAAATGCATACTGTAAACCCTTAGTACACAGTGCACACATCTTTTTGGTCACGGAGCTGATAGATGACTAGATGGCTGTGGTTCTAACCAGTTAGAAAATGCCATTTATTCAACTCTCGGGTGACAAAGAGTTCAAGAGAAGCAGACAAGGCTCAATTGTGTTCAGTAGGCCATCCTGCCATGACATCATACTATAATTGTGTAGATAACATCAGCATAAAGACATGTAAAGTCCAAAAGCTATGCACAATGTTCCATTTTATAAATGTTTTAAAATTCAGTTAAAAACTTTGGTAAAGCCACACTAAATCGCAGAGGAGTGCAGCATCACAGCTTAAACTTCGACTGTTTTTTCTTAGTCAACAATCTTCACAATGGCCACTATTGAGTTCAGCGATGGTGTCTGCTATAATAGGAGCCAGGGCCTGGCTTTTCTATTGTGTCTGTCTGTGTATGTTGTGTTTGTTTATCTGAGTAGCAGCCTGAGTTTGGATCCAGAGATGATGGATAGTGAGTGGATGAGTTTGTGTCTTTAGCTGCTCCAAGGCAAGAGTGGATCATATCTTTGGATTTATTTCTTCCATCATAATGTAAGTAATTATTATATTTAATGCTGATTTCTCACATCAGTGTCACAAAGGTTCTAAATCTACAAACTAAACCTTGAACAAAACCTTTTCCAATCACTTTTTCTCCTTGGTGCTAAGGCAATAATACTGTGAATGAATGAACGAACGGATTTTTTGTTAATATTCTTGAATATTTACATACAATTTCAAATTAAGCATAAAATTTCCAGAACACTGTAATTTTGATCTTTCCCCCTTTTGTTAGACATTTTTGTGGAACTTTGTCATAGTAAGAGTAAGAATTCTTGAGTTATAGCAAATACTTTGAGAGGTCAGTGTCCTTGACCACCAAAATCTAAAGTAAACATTTTTGGAAAATTTGAACAAATTTTCTTGAGCTGTTGAAGAGATATTGCATTCAAGAAGTCATTGTAACCTTTGACCACCACAGAGTTCAAATGAAGATTCGTGGGCCTTCTGTGCATGCAAAGACAGACAACTGAAAGACAAAAGTCATGTGGCCACTGCTGTACAGCACAGATACATAATGACGGCCAAAAATAAACCGCATCCTCTACAGCTGTTTTGGGGCACTTCACAAAAGACTGCGAACACACGATAGCTGCCCTAAATCAGGGCCACATGCATTCCTACATTTAGCCCTGAACCACATATCTCTGCTGCATTTGACCAACAGCCGGCAGAGAAAAGAGGAGCAGCCAGACAATGAAAGTGTTAGTTCTTTAAAGATTATTAACAGAACCACAATCCAAATTAATTGACTTAGGCCAAGTAGTGGCGACTGTATGAGGAAGTGCTAACACCAGTGGGGTCTGTTGTTATATATTAATACATTTTCATGTTTGTTTTGATTTTGACACCTTGCAATGTTGCAACCCCATTATGTGTAATAAGTAGCAGCTGGTCCACTTTATATTTCTATTAAGTATGAGTGAGAAATGACACTGCTTAACTAAGTCCAAAGATTTAATTACACAGCTGCCTTATTTGTCATGTTTGCTCAAACACACTGCTCTGCAAAATGAATTAAGGTACATCAGCACTATTAAATCCTCTCAAGACAATGCTACATAGTTTCAACAGTGCGTGATAATTTTCTGCATGTTTGCTGACATTGTGGAGAGTCTCACCTTGTTGGAGACCAGTTTGACATTCCCTGAAGCTAAAGCCACTGCAGTATCTGCCATGACCTCTGCTTTGATGGAGCCCAGGCCTCCAGTGGCACTGGTCTTAATAAAACTGTCCAACACCACATCCAACAGGTCTGTTATCTGAAGACACAGGAAAACGGTTAAAGGTTCACAAGATGAAATCAAGAAGACATATTTTTTGATTTTTTTTTTTTTGGCCGAGTGGGGAAGGGAGGAGCGGTAGAGGTGGTGGTGGGGTGGTTCAATTTACCTGGCCCAGGCTACCCCAGATCTTGGCCTGGATAGAGGGATACATCTGCTTTTCATTTATCGTCATGGTGATGAGTTTGTCCAAAATGGCGGTGACACGCTGTCGCTTGGCATCGTCATTATGCTTACAGAAGCGGACCAGGTTGAGCAGCCAGGGTGTCATGTACTCCAGGCAGAGATGCTTTAACTCAATGCCTGCAAGAGAACAGCAGCACTTAGAACTCAGGCTTTACTTTACTACATCACGGTTCAGCAGACCATAAACACGTAATTTTTCACTTTTTACTCTTGAACTTTGTTCACACTGTAAAGAAAGTTCCATCCTAGCTTTAGTTTTGCTTAAAGGGGAGCTGACTATTTTGTACATGAACCTCAGTAACTCAGAATCAGACGCACTCACCCAGCACAGATATGAGTGATGTGGGAATTCCCCCTCCCTATTCTGGTTTACATGTTCCTGCCGCTGCTATATATATAATTTTTTTAAATTTTATCCCCAGTGGTGATAAAAATGCATCTCCACCCCCTCAGATTTTTGTGCTGGTTTTTGAAACATCAAATCAGAAATGGACTTTCACTTTCAGCACTGCACTCCTGTTACAGCAGGGATATCGCTTTCTAATAGGACGATTTGAATCCTGTACCGTTTCCACAAATCACGGCTTTGGCAGCATGAAAACTAAATAAAAGAAAAATAAAATGCTTTCAGAGTGCCAGATTTTAAAGGGGTGAAAAATATAAATAAAACTGAATTGAACTGACCTCAAGTGCAATTAGGACCCATTAGGTGATCACTGTGTGCCAATCTCACTGAAATTCTGAATCAATACTCTAAGGGGAGTAGCAATATTTGTGAGTTGTGAATAGATGGGTGGCAGACACTTTGTCATGGTACTGGCTCATCAGTCCTTTAGGGTAAAAATGACTGTAATTCCTAAACAGTGAATGCAATTCTTTTGTTAAAGCCCTTCAGTTAGAGCTGAAAGTCTGCACTTCGGTCACATTGTGATTGATTTGTGGTGGTATAGAGTGGCAAAATTACAAAAACTGTATTATCCAAAAACTACTGGACCTAACTGTATGTCTATAAATATCCCCTAGCAGGAAAATCACAGTTCATCACAACTTCGTGCATTTTAGTAAGAAGGTCTGGCACAGGTATGAGGACTATGTATCTAGTAAGCTCAGGAGGGCAAAATCTTTGGGACTGATAAATTGACACAGTTTCATGACAGAATATATGCGAGAGGGTGTGCATGGTTGCCAGCAGCTCTGTTAAGTAGACTTACTAGACTTGCTGAAGCCTGAGATGCACTCCTCCAGAAACTCCAGTGTCAGATGAGGCTCATTGGCTGCCAGGGTTTTGCTGATGGACACAATAAAGAGGGTGTTGTTGGCCGGGATGCAGAGACCTGACGTCTCCAGCAGCTGGCCCTCTATCTTCAGGTTGAAGGTGCAGGTCAAAGCACACAGTAGGTTGTAAGCTGCAGATCTGGATATGAGATGGATAAGTCAGTGTAAAAACAGGGGTCGTCTTTTTTTCCTCTTGCAGATTTAGCTTAAATGATCAGAAGTTTTACCAAACGTATATGAAGCTGAATTAAAGATCGGAAAAGGCATGGGATATGCTAAAATGTACTAGTTTTACTTTGAAACTGAACCACATATTGAGGCTTAAGTTCAAGGTGTATAAAACCTTAAACTTTTATACAAATCAGTGGTCTTTTGCAACCAGAGGAGTCACTACCTGCTGGCCATCAGAAAGAATGCTGGTTTAAGGCACTTCTACATTAGGTTTAATTTAGGCCCCAAAGCTACATCCATCTTTTATATACAGTCTATACTTTACACCTAAAGTTTGTTCAAATATTCTTGGATTATTAGTTCCAATAAAGAAATCTTAATGCTCTAGGATACAGTTATACATTCCATGGTACAGGTTCTCTTTTGTTTTGCAGTCCCACTTTTTTCCATAAAACCTGGCAAAACATTTTGCCTAGAGGAACTGGAATAACTGTCCTACGGCACAAACCTGAGGCTCGGATCAGAGCTGCCCAGGTTGAGCAGAGCGATGTTGAGCAGAGTGCCGGGCACATCTTTTGGGCGGATCTTGGTATGCTGTGGGATGGAGTCAGGCTGGGACAACTCCCAGCGTGTCCGGATATGGATGATGGACTGGACTATGGCATCACACTCCTGGTGCATGAAAGTGAGGGGTGTGCCTTGGTTGGCCATGGTCAGGGTGAACTGACTCTCATCCACAAGGCAAATCTCCTCAATCTCTGAGGCGTAGTAAACATCGTTGAGGAAGACTGGCTGGCCAAGGACACGGGTCCGCTCAGCTGAGGTTACCTGAACTGCTGTGGAGCCCACCTGATCAGCAAGAAAACAAAGAATTGTTATAGACAGACCTAGGTTTCATTTCTGCAATGAATGTATTAACCTAATATCTAATAATCTACAACTAATACGATTTGTATGCTCTGGCTGAAACCTCACCTTTATTGAGACCTTGGTATCTTTGTGAGCCAGCTTGAGGGCATTGTGGAAAACTTTAAGGTCCTCTTCCAGTATCAGTGTAGCTGCAGGCAGCTTCTGTTGGTCAGATTCAATGTGCTCTGCCAGCTTAGCTGGAGAGTCAATGAACTGTAGCCGCTTGCTTCCCTTCAGGCCTGTCAGCAGCCGCTCGTGATACTTCGTGTACTCCCTTACCCAAGTGTTGCAATTGTAGACATAAACTGCTGCTACATTCTCGTAGGCAAAGCCAGGAAAGACCACAAACCACTTGGAGAGGAAGTCGGTCTTGAAACGATTGCTGGGTCCAACGTGTGTTAAGTCTACAACTATCTCATAGGGTTTAGCATAGTAGGGTTTGAGGGTGAGCAGGACATGGTAGATGAGCAGGTCACCATTGATCTGGCCTGTTTTAAACCTAAAGAAAAGAGGAAAAAAGATCAAAAACAAATTCTTCCATAATAAATGATATATTAATGTATTTGTGTATGTTTGTGTATATCTTTTTCTATACGAGCCTGCCTCAAGTTGTTCATAGCCTTCTATGTGATTAAAATGACTGCTATGGGGTGTTTCACTTCTAAGAAGCTGTGCTTCTTTTTGTGTCTCTCCCTTTTTTTTATAAGAGTGCTGCAGCCTCTGTGGTATCAAACCCGAGGCTCTCAAATAGTCAGATCAGAAAAAAGACCCAAAGAGAAGCTCAGGAAGTGACTTCAGACCATCTCAAGAGTCAGTTTGCAGCAGGTCTTTTGATTCATTTCTTCACCAAGACCTCCACAGAACTACTTCAGGTAAGCATTCATCATTACATTATTCATTGTAATTAGTAAAGTATGTCCCTCACAGGAAATATGAAAAATCCTTAAGCACCAAACTTGAATCAGAAATTGAAGCAATTCGATCTGGTGGTTCTGTAGTGGCATTATGAAAATGCCTGTGTACTCGCATCATCAAAGCAAAAGATTATTTATCATATTAAAATGTCACCTTACTAGGTTTAATTGCAGGCTGTGATGCAGAAAACCTGCATTTTTTGGTCAGATTTCCTTTTTCTGAAATGGCTTCTGAATTTCAGAGCACAATGGAAGACACAAGAACTCTTTGGCTGTTTCTCCTGCTCAACCACCTACTCTTCAGTCCTACTAATGCAGACCTTACAACACCACAAACATCTTCATCAAAATCACTAGAGCAAGGTGGTAGCCCAACACCTATTGTGGAGATAAACCTCACAACCACTGATGATAAAAACTCCATTAATGGCACTATTGACACTCGCGGTGACTGCCTGATTGACACTGAGATGGGTCTGATTGCTATAGGTTCAGCAGGGGGGCTTATTGTCTGCTTGCTTGCTGCCACTGTGGTACTGGCATGCCAAGTCTGCAGCCTTCAGCGCCAGGTTTATGTCCCTCGAACCTCAAGGTCCAACATGGACTTAGTAAGTAGTACAGGCTACTGGGGCACAGACCAACCAGAGATCACTGGTCTGGTCGGACCATGTGACTCCAGTGTCATGCTTGAGGAGGTGAGAGCAGACAGCAAAACGGAAGAAGAGAGACAAGCTGACATACAAGACGCAATGGAAGAGGCTGGGGCTGGACTTGAGGAAGGGGCTACAGCAATGGCTTTTGAATTTGAAGAGAAGCCAAGTCAGATGCAGAGCTCCAACTCCAGGGACTCCTGTTTGGAGGTTCCAAAGGATTTAGAGAACATGCCCCTTGTTGTGTAAGGAGGTAAACCCACCTCAGTAAACCTAGCCCACAAATAGTCAGTTCATATCCTTTCTAGTACGGGTGCACCAATTTTTCAGCAAATATTACCTGATGTTTAAAATAAAAATTCGGGTGACATCAGATGATTCTTTGGTTTGTTTCTATTCCCCCAATTTTGAAGAGTAAAAAGTAATGGCTTTAAAGCATTTCTGCCCTACAACATATTATCTCTGAATGACCACAAATTCAATCACATTTCTGAAATGGACACAGGGCTTTAAAAAACCAGTAACATGCCGCTGGTCAATGTTTTCTTATTTGCTAAAGGTGCCAACAAGGCAAGCGTGCATATTTGGTAGATAAATTGGTGCATCCCTACCTTTCAATGTATTTCACTTCACAGCACTTGACTCAGTTAAATTAGGGCTCCCTGGGCATCATATGAAATTGACAATATTAGCACTGATAACATAATGATATGTGGTACACACAAACAAGAAGGATTGTTTTTCAGTATCTTGCTTAGATATAAATATGTCTATAGATTTTACTATGCTGTATATGTAGCAGTAATAGTTATTAAATTGACGTTTTTAAACTATTTGATCAAAAAAATAAGTAAAGAAGTTTCCAAACTGTTTTGATAGTGCAACAGAGATTTTGTTGAATTGTGATTTAATATCTAATGTATGTTTATGTGTGTACATTTTGATCTACGAAGCTAACAGTGGGATTTTTCAAACTATACCATTTCCAAAAGTAGTAAATATAGAAACCATCATTATAAATACTATAAAGTATATATCTGTGGTTAGAGTAGTGCAGCTGATTGTACATTTTTTATCAACAGTAACACAGCAAAAGTTTTCTTAGCTGGCTTATTACCAGAAAAAAATAAATCATTATTCAAAAGGAGTGAAGTGTAGATTTTTCATGAAATTAAATATAACTTGTACATATCTAACACGATAAGCTACATGCCTGTTACATGCTTGATTTCCATTACATTTCTTGCTTAAGAGAATAATTTAAATAACAAATAAAGAGCAGATCAACAACACAATTATCACCATGAAATGATTGTTGAAATGCTGGGAACAAGCAGTCCTTGTTCTATGAATTAATCTCTGGTGAACTTTGGCTCTGTTTAGATATGTATAATTTTCTAAATGTACTTTTAATTATTCAATTATAACTGAAAAACTGTTACACTGCCAGGTTTTCAATAAACTGAATTCTGCATTGTTTCGATGTCCTACTGTTTCAGCGTTTCAAATCAACATTCACATACTGAGCATGAGTGTGTGTGTGTGTGTGTACATTTTTTAAATATATCTGAAATGTATCATTCTTACATGTCCCCGGTAGTGTAGCGCTTTGCGCATTTGCCTTACAAGCGAAACGTTCCCGTTTCAATCCCAGGTGGGGACAAAAGCCGCCCTCACCATGGAGGGTTGCGTCAGGAAGGGCATCCGGCGTAAAACCTCTGCCAAATTACCAAATGCGGATTAATCCGCTGTGGCGACCCCTAGGTGGAGAATGCAAGGGAGCAGCCGAAACGTACATTTATAATTCCTACATGTGAATAATACTGTTAACAGATTCTAATCAGGGAATTGCATATGAATGTGTATATAGATTTTCATTAGCTTATTTTAACAATTTCATGAAGACATGAACTGTTACCATAGTGATATTTCAGTTAAGTCATGCCAATATGTGCTGCCTTGCAAAACTAATCATAAACTTTGAACTTTTCCACATTTTGTCATGTTGCAACCACAAATGCAAATCTGTTTTATTGGGATTTCATGTGACAGAACAACACAAAGTAGTGCATAATTGTAAAGTAGAAGGAAAATGATTCATGGCTTTCAAAATTTTTTGCTAATAAAAAAAATCTGAAAGATGCACCGTGCATATGTTTTCAGCCCCCTTCATTCTGATACCCCTAAATAAAATCCAGTGCAACCAACTGCCTTCAGAAGTCAACCAGTTGGTAAACAGAGCCCATCTCCGTGTATTTTAATCTCAGTATAAATTCAGCTGATCTCTGAAGGCCTCAGAGATTTGTTAGCCAAAATTGGTGAACAAACAACACGAAGCCTAAGGAACACACCAGGCAGGTCAGGGATGAAACTGTGGATAAAGCAGGGTTAGGTTCTAAAAAAATAATCCAAGCTTTGAACATCTCACAGGCACAATTGCAAACCTACCAATACATGGCTGTCCACATAAACCGACGGACTTTGCAAGGAGAGCATTAATCAGAGAAATAGCCAGGAGGCCCATGGTAACTCTGGAGGAACTGCAGAGATCCACAGCTCAGGTGGGAGGATCTGTCCACAGTACAACTATGAGTTGTGCACTATACAAATCTAGCCTTTATGAAAAAGCAGAAAGAAGAAAGCCACTGCTGGAAGAAAACCATAAGATGTGCTGGTTGCAGTTTGCCACAAGCCATGTGAGGGACACCATGAACATGTGCTCTGGGTGCTCTTTTTGGGCTAAAGGGAAAAACACTGTGTGGCAGAAAACTAACACTGCACATAACCCTTTATGAAACATGGTGGTGGCAGCATGATGCTGCTGGTGGAAAGATGCATGGAGCTAAATACAGGGCAATCTTGGAAGAAAACCTGTTAAGAGTCTGAAAAAGACTTGAGACTGGGGCGAAGGTTCACCTTCCAGCAGGACAACGACCCTAAATATGCAGCCAGAGATTCACGTGTTAAACTAGCCCAGTCGAAGTCCAGACCTAAATCCAACTGAGAATCTGTGGCAATGCTTAAAACTGTTCAGATGCTCTCCATCCAATCTGACTGAGCTCGAGCTATTTGGCAAACAAGAATGGACAAAAATTTCAGTCTCTCGATGTGCAAAGCTGGTAGAGACATACCGCGAACGATTTGCAGCTGTTATTGCAGCAAAAGGTGGTTCTACAAAGTACTGACTCAGGGGGGATGAAAACATGCATGCCAAACTTTTCAAATTTTATTTGTAGAAAATTTTGAAAACCATGAATCATTTTCCTTCCACTTCACAATTATGCACTACTTTGGCTTGGCCTATCACACAAAATCCCAATAAAAATACGTTTATGTTTGTGGTTGTGATGTGACAAAATGTGGAAAAGTTCAAGATGTATGAATATTTTTACAAGGCACTGTAATAATGACATGAAGCCAATTTAGTAGACTTTTTAAAATGATTAAAGTTTTTATAACTATAACATTAATTCAGCTAAATTTTTTTGGGGAAAAAAAGTTGTTAAAACATTTTAACACATAACAGCTTTGGTGCGAAACATGAACTACTATGTTTAGCGCAGCAGACTGAATGCGCATGGTTGTGTTCAGTTACACGTCACACTTCCTGTAAGTGGGGCAAGAATCAGTTGCAAACTTTCTAAAGAAGAGACGCCATCCAAGCGCCAAGTTCCAGCTTTCATTCAAGGGACCACGTGCCAGACAGGCAACAGCAATTGCATCCTACCACGGTTCAACTTTTAATAGATCCTGGAAGGACACACCGAACAGCTTCAGCGTTCATCGGTATGTAAATATCAAATTACTGATGTATTTTCAGCTTGAACTGGCATCTTAAGAGCTTCAAATTGATTCTCATTTAAAACTGACACAAAGGTAACAAATCTACATAGTGCAATGCAATATGCAAGACAAACAGTCCCCATAGCCACTGTTTAACAGGAACCAAAGAGCAACTGAATCATATTGAAGCCATTTGTGGTTGACTAATGATAATGGTGAAGTTGATTAATAACGGTGTTACTGCAATGAACCTCATATTGTATTGTTCAAGCCTCAAACCTTTAGTTTCATTATTTTAAAAAGTTACCAAACACCAGACAATAAATTCATGTACATTAGATGAAACTGTCAAAAGTAACATTTTAAATTGGCCTAATGTGTACCCTGCAAACCTATGAATACTTGAGGTGCATTTTGAGGAAATGATCATTTCCAAAACCGTCTAACATTTCACAACACCAACCCGTTTTTGCTCAAATTCATCATTTCCTCATCAAATGGCATTGCTTCAGACTATACACTCTGACCAAATAACTTCCTCTGTTCTAGCTTCAAAGACACAGAAGGACAACAATGACCATGGATTTAACGAGACTCACTTTCATATTACTTGCTGCCAGTGGCAGCAGGTATGGAGTGGCATCTGGTGAAATACAAACGCTCAATAATGGAACAGCAGCTGAACCTATGGAAATCTCCAACCAGACGACACCACACTCATACCCACAATCAGCGGTGACACTACCCACCGTGGCTGATGAAAACCGAACAAAGGAAAAAGCTAGCACTAAACCTTTACAACAAAGACGTGAAACAACGCAGATTAATATGCCCATACTGAAGACAGTGACAACAGCCACTCCAAACAGTTCAATGTCTCAGTCAAGCAAAACAACATCCATGGGATCTACAGAGGAAGTACAATCTGCAGTGATGATAACCAACCAAACCAGCCTCCCACCAAAATCTGCAAGTATGTCTCTGCCACTAAGCAACTCCACACAAACCCAGAGCATAGGGACAACGATATCAAGCACCCAAGTTAGCAGAGATGAAAGGACCCATCAAACTGCATTTTCACCGCAGTCTAAAAACCCCACCCGTACTACACCCACATCTACCACACCTGAAGGGAAGCCTGAAAGTACGAGGCAATCTACAAGTGTCAGTGTGAAACAGTCCACAGATTTACACAAAACTTCAATGTCTGTCCACACTACCAAGGCAAGTAAAATATCAGTTCCATCAGGAAAAATTGAAGATTCCAAAAAGGGAACTAACCACGGTAAAATAGTGGCAGGGCTAATAGGTGGAGCACTGTCACTGATGATGGTGGGATTCCTGGTCATCTACTTTAAGAAACGGAAGCTTCAGAAGAAGCAAATAACAGCTGCAGACTGGGCAGGTCCTTCACCATTTCTGGATGGTGGAGCTGACGATGGCCAGGTAACATCTAACCGAATTTCTCTTGCCAGCTTTCTTCCTCAGAGACTGTCCAAAAGACTGTCCTTGCTTCCAGAAACAGATGAGGAGTTAGAAGACATGACGACACCTACTACATTTGGGAATAAAAGTCAGGGAACCACATTTGGCCAAGAAGTTGATAAAAATGATGGAAAAGAAAGCAATGGGGCTGCTGCAGTTGTTCCAGAAGTTAAAAGCACAGAAGAGACAGGAAAGACAGAAGAGACAGCAGAGACGGTAGAAAACTCTGTTTAGGCAACTTCTTCACGACCTAACAACCCTGTGTCCACAAACGATGAAATTCCAAAACTTTTTCCAAGACCTTTCTGCAAGAAAGTCTAAACTCTGTGGAGCTGTGGAAAATGGTTCTGTGCAAATGAACGATGACCTTGTGTAACCTTTAATGAACCTAATCCCCAAACGCATCCAGCAGATGTAGGTTACCCACTGTTACACTTTCATTGGTTTCTTAACAGCAGCAAGAGCAAAAACAGGAAACCAAGTTGTCAGTGCGTGCGGAAATCATCAGGAGAGCGTGATGTTAATCGCAATTTCTACAGCAAAATTTGAAGAACAGCAAAGTAAAGCCATATCATTGTGATTTTTCTGTGTCAAGACTGTGATTATGTCAAGATTCCCAAAAGAGCTTTTT
The DNA here is from genome assembly GCA_015106775.1 of Etroplus canarensis. Taxonomy (NCBI): domain Eukaryota; kingdom Metazoa; phylum Chordata; class Actinopteri; order Cichliformes; family Cichlidae; genus Etroplus; species Etroplus canarensis. The sequence goes on from VUQH01040896.1 coordinate 58,457, forward strand.
CCTAATGTGATCATTGTTGGCAACGCAGCTGTGTCTTCCCATCACTGCTGATCCCAGCAAAACACTGTTGTGTTTTTTATTTTGCCATGCAAAAAAAAAAGTGATTTTTGCTTTCGTTCCAACATCGTTTTCACTATCATTTGCAGAGTGCTACTAGAGAAAATATAACCATAACGTGCATGTGAAAGCCTTTATAATGATCTTACTAATAATAAAAAAGCAGAAGGAAAGGTGTTACTGTGGTAACTTTCTGTACAGCACAGCAGCCAGCTAGCTATCTTATACAATAGTGTGAATAAATACCATAAACATGTTGGTATCTTCTGCATCTTAGTTTGTGTGTGAAGAGGAAGCGTCAAAGTGAGAATGCAAATAAGATCTGAGTCATTTAATCGAGCATTCAGTTCACATGACCATATGAAAAACAAGCTCTTGTACTGAACTGCACATAAATTTGCCAAAATTATACTTTGTGCACAGTAATACGACCTCCACAGTGGACAAGAAAGAAGACTAAATAACCCTCGACATTAGAGTTACGCGTCCTTGTCTTTTGTAACTGTAAAATTTTGTGGCAAGTCTTAAGGAAACTGACCAAACAGAAGACATTAAGAGCCTTTCTGTGAATGTTAATTTTACTGTATATATCATGACATACATTTGACTTTTACCCTTACACAAGAGCAAATTTCTTACCCAAGCTTTAAGAATTTAGTAACAGTAGCAGATGTTGCATGTAACGTTTCGCAGTTATTTGCTTAATTTGCATCATGAAATGTATCAATGAAAATTTTTTTGAAACTTTCATTACCCTATTTTGTCCAGTTAATTTACACACATCATCACTTCAATTGTTCACAATTGGGGTGTTACTTCAGAATCAGATTTTTGAAAAAAACAAACAAAACCCCTACATTATTTTCACTGTCTGCAGTTGACTGCACCATTACTGTCTAGGGGAGTTTTCAGCTAGCACTGGATCTAGCTGTGCCACCATATTACAATTCTGATCATGAAATAAGTGCTTGGTTAGCGCTTATGCTTAGCTTTAAAGGAATTCTTGAGACAATAACAAGAATGCTTCATTAACAAATATGCATTTTTGATGCAACTAAAAATGTATAATAAAAGTATCAACGTACTTTTTTGCTTTCTTTGAGTTAATTTAAGTAACTACAAAAAAACTACAAAACATTACACAGACCAATTATGGACTGTCTTCTTTACAAGACAGGTTTGCTCCTCTTAAGTGCCACTGGAAGTGTGGACATCACTACCATATAACAGAGACACTGGCTACTGGACCACTGAACGTCCATCTTCTCTAGGCTCATCACTTTTTATCTGTCAGCTACTTCTGACTGAACCTTTCTACAGGACACTGAAGTAGACTGATCAAAGGTCTGCAAGACAAGAACAAGAAGGGCACTGCTCCATCTGTATCTACACGAGATGCAGTTAATCACTGCGACAGCGTTGGTAGAACTACAATTGACGACTTCTTCAGGCTTTCCTCAGCAAATCTAGATGTACGATGAGGCTGCATCCAAAGAGAGTTAAGAAATTTTCGTGAGAAACTAGATCCAGGTAAGACTCCGGGAACTTCAAGCATTTTTCATGCATTTACACCATCACTGCTTGTGCTCATATCCAGGATCTACACTGTGCTATGTGTAAAGCACTCTTCCCATGTCTGTCCACACTACCAAGGCAAGGACAACACAAGTTCCTTCAGCAAAAAAAGATGATTCCAAAATGGAACTAACCACAGTAAAGTAGTGGCAGGGCTAATAGGTGAATCTGTAACACTGATGATGATGGGATTCCTGTTCATCTACCTTAAATGGAAACTTCAGAAGGAGCAAATAACAGCTACAGAGTGGGCAGGTCCTTCACCATTTCTGGATGGTGGAGCTGACAATGGCCAGTGTTATGCGTAAACACTCTTTTCATGTAGCCCATTTCTGGACTGAAATTTATGAAAGTAATATCTTGTCATACTTAATCTATGTCTTTAGTTATTTTGGTAAATGCAAATGAATAATAATCCTAGATTAGACTCCTAGAAAGAGTTTCAAGTTTGCTCTTACTCTCTGCTGCTGCTGAAAAGAAGGATGGTCAAAGAACAGACTGAACCAAGACAATTAGATGCGCTATAAAACCAAAAACAATCAGGTAGAAGATCCTGAATGGTTTCAAAACAAGGAAAAGTAGAGAGTGATCATTCCTTGCGGTATATTAATACTTTCCACATTACACAATTTCATCCATACACCAATAAGAAAATTCACATTTAAAAACGTCTATTCAGAAAAATGTAAATGAACTGTGGGAATCCATTGTCAGGAGTCATCATTTCTTAAAGAGTGTATAAGAATGCATGTGCACAAGAGCTGCTGCTGAAAAGCATGCTGCTGTCAGCGCGCACACACATACACACACACACACGCACGCACACACACAAGCCTCAAGCTCTTGCTTGCCTCATCAGCAGTAGAGCAGCCTGGCTCGCTGCTGCAATTCTCTCTCTCTCTCTCTTCATCTCTCTCTCCTCCCTAACCTGGAGCTCCAGCTGCATCAGGAGCCTGCAGAGCAGTGAGCAGGACACGGAACCAGCACTAACAGGCAGTATGTATACTGCCAAACCACGACATCGTCAACGACCAGAAACAAGCTTGTGAGACCCTCAATCAGCAAAGAAAAGCACAAAGGACTGGCACAGCTGGAGCTAGAGGAGGAGAGAACGAAAGATGACAGGCACACACTAGAAAGGATGAGGTGAGTGATTTGAAATGGAAAGATCCACATGCACATGATGTGATGGTGAGGGCAGTGAAATATTTTATCCTGAATCTTATTAACGCAGTAAACTACTGTAATGTAGTGCTCGTTTATAGCAAAGCCAGTCTGTGCTCTGTCGCTATGCAGATTTTTCCCTTAAGTATTCCACGGAGACACTGAGAAAAGTCACATTACAGTATTTAAATAGAGACAGGAGTTTTTCACTATAAAGCACAATCACAGCTGAGCTTCAGCTACCACCATCAAGCAAATAATCCAACACTTCAAGGAAATTTCTGGAATACATTTACTATGCCCAGTGTCTGTGAACACAAACACTAACGGTGTAGTCTCTTTAGATGAGAATGTGAACTGCAGATGCGGACACAGTATATTGTCCTGAATGAGCCGATGTCACTGCAGCACTCTGAGCTCCTATCCCACTGGCATAACTTCACACTGGTTGGCACTTAAGACTAAAGGCATCAGGAACGCTACTTTAGAATGGGGCTGGTCCTGGAGGAGAGTCAGACGAGCTGAAGCTGAAGAGGAGTCCACATTTTCTGAATGCATTTCTGCAGACATTCACTTGTATCAAAGGCTATTAATTATTAACTCAATTATTGATCAGTGCTATTACATAACAATAATGTACATTTTTTGTCAGAATGAAGGCCTGAATCTAATAATTAATGTGTGTCACACTTAAAGTGACCTCTGAAGGAGGATGAAATAAAGTATAGTTAGTTCTGACTGTTGGATCACAGCTAAAGGTTCCCAAAGACAAGTACAGATGACAGCAGGAAACAGCATATGATGGAGGGCCACTTCTAGCTAGTATCTGTAATGGTTCTAATCAAATGATGGTTTCTTTTGGTAATCATTCTGTAGTGTGCGGGTAACCATTAGTGAATTGGCTGTTCATGTGTTGACAGAAACTGTCTCTGTCAGTGTTACTCTTAAAGGGAAAATACAGGTGTCAGACAGCATGAATGCACACATCACCTCTTCGATGTGGTCAGGATTACATCATGCAAGATTCAGACATTAACAAACGTCAAATCTGTCTGAGTTTCATGAATTGCTGTATTTTGACAGACATTTCAATAAAAATCTAACAGATCCGATGCTAGTAAAAAAGACAAAAAATAAAAAACTTCAAGGAAGTCAGGCTGCGTGTGCACACAGAGTGAGACAAGCTGAGCAGCAACTCAGAGTGGCCCAACTACCACATCTGTGACTAAAAACTAGACAGAATGCAAGCCCAGAAACTCAGTGCAAAAAGTAACTTAGTTGCCTGTAATATCCAATATGAGACACATCCTTGTATATGTCTTGTACTAGATTTCTCCTTCTCATTTTCCTCCAATGCTCCATGTTAAGCAAGTTAAGAAAGTTCTGCTCTCCTTCATAAAAATACCAGTACTACTGAGGACCAGAAATATGCAAGGCTAGTCTCCAGTCAGCGAAGGCTCAGAACAGACTCACAGATTTAGCACAGTGCTCAGAGTTTGGAGCAATGTGCCTGTGCCAAATAAATGAATACTCAAAAGAAGAAATGTTATTTTCTGTGTTAAATTCAATAGATGGATATTTGTATGATTCATCTAAATAATCCCCTTTCAAAAAGTCCATCTATATTAAGTACAAATACATAAGCGATACAGCAAACCACAAAAGAAAAACTGTCCTTGCATTATAGTTGTAATGTAGTTCTAAGTCAATCCAAGGTTTGGTGGGTTCTTATTGGCAGTGAAAACATACCACTGTACAGGAAAGGACAGGGCCGGATTTTTTAAAACAAAAGCAAATACAATTTGTTCATCTCGATTGCTTGGTTTTATATATCTATATTTGAAAATTACATTTTAACAATTGTTGCGCTCTACTTGAATCTATAAAGGTCTGCACCAAATGTACTACTTTCACTGAGTACATATTGGAATATCTGTTTCTGAAATACAGGCTTTCATAGGAAAATTACTTTAACTCCAACAGAATTTGGAATATTTTACTCTGGACCAAAGTGATGGACTGTCCAGCCAACAACCAAAAGCGTGGCTCTGTTTTTCTGTCCTAACGGGTGTGTGCATCAAAGACATGCCATGCATTTTATGAATGCTGTAGGAAGATATTCTGCTTGCCAAACTTGTTTCCATTATATCTCAATAAAAGGATCTGTTTTCACAGACATGAACTGTGACACAGTGAAATATAGAATGTCTAAAGTAATGTAAGCATCCACTTTAAGATGAGAAGTCCCATACTTGGGAAATTCTTTTCAGCATTTAGTATTATAAAGTGTTAAGCTGGAATACTATGAGTTGGCTGGATTGACGCCTAACCTTCAGGTAATACTTGTCTCACTTCTAGAGCCCTGAACATGCCTGTGCGCTCTGCATCTGCGCTCTGGTTGCTCTTCCTGCTACTGTGTGGGTTGCTGGGAGGATGGGTGCAGTCCATCTGTCCCACTGTGTGCTCCTGCAGCGGGGGTCACCGTGTCGTGGACTGCTCTTCCCGAGGCCTAACCAAGCTACCACCTGGTCTGCAACATAACATCCGCTTCCTCAACCTCTCTTTTAACAGGTAAGCAGCTACAGTGCAGAAATGCAATTTTGTTATAGGTGCACTTTTAGACAAAGAACTGTTCTCTGTGTTTGTAAGACGTAAAAGAATAAAGAGCATATAGTTAAGCAGATACAATGCAAAAGCTTTTGGTATGTAGCTGTATCTTTTTTGTCACAGCCCAGCATAATACTGTGGTATTCTAAAGGTCACCACATGCAGGATTTAACAATTAAAAATCTGTAACTGCCCCAGATAATATGTCTGAGCAGCTAATTTAATTAAATTAGATCTGCTTAAATGGTTTCACACAGAAATTAAAAGGTAAACCCAGAACTGATAACTTACATATTTTGCTTGGTGTCTATAATCACACTATATGGTAGTAACTGATATTTCTTTAGTACTTTTCTAGTTTTTTGTTATTTATTCTATAACTAATTTGCGTTTACATTTAGCATTCAGACCAGGGGACCAAACCTTTCAATATGTGGATGACCTGACATGAGCCCCATCTGGATCTTAGAGCAAGAGTGCCTGCTGTTGAGCAAAATTTAGAATTTACTGGTGAAAAATATTTTGTATTAAGACGATCTGCTGACAGCTTGCAGGGTCTCAACAGCCAGCTAAGCCACTATGCCCATCTGCGGACCCTGGATCTCTCCTACAACCGCCTCGAGAGTCTGCCACCTGCCTTGCCACGGTCTCTGTGGGACATTCGAGCTGCAGGGAACCATCTACGCGCTCTGGACAAAAATGACACAGCCTACCACTGGAACCTGAAAGTACTGGATCTGTCAGATAATGAGCTGGAGAGAGTGGTCTTCATCAATAACACACTGTTGAGTCTCAAGGCTCTCAACCTCAGTCATAACAGGTTTTGGACTGTCCCCACAAATATGCCATACAACCTGGAGAGTATTGATTTGTCACATAACTTTTTGTTACAGATACTTCCTGGATCGTTGGATCGACTGCCCAGACTGGCTCAGTTCTATTTGCATGCTAACCGCTTCTCCTGGTTGCATGAGGGGATCTTTGATAAACTGACAGGGCTGGAGTTCATTACTCTTGGGGATAACCCCTGGGCTTGTGAAGAAGAAGAAAACATAACAAAGCTCCTTAGATGGGCAGAGAAAACCCGTGCAACCATCTTGGGGTGTCCCTGTTACACACAATTCATCTGTGGGCAGAGCCATTTGGCAACAACAGGAAGAGAATGGCACTCAGCTCTATTTACACAACCACCACTCTGGGTTAACAGCAGAAGTGAAGGGCAAGATGATCTACTGCCTACAAGGACCGCAGAGACCACACCTAGCTACCAGGCAAAATCTGCACTTGTTGAGACTGGGATTTATCAGGGCAAAAGAGGTGTGAACGAATCTGGGGAACTCATCTGGACATCTTCAACAAGTTTGCATCATTTCTACACACACACAAGCACAATGGCACACCCGAAGTCCTCAACCAAGAAGCCCAAAGTAACTAATTCACGCAATAAAGGCTGGAACCTGTGTGTAGACACTCAGCAAACTGTCACTCTGACTATTGTAGTCATGACAACAGCATTTAACGCTTTGTGAGTCACAGGATGTGGTATTTGACACTTGTCAGAATACTTTGGACACTAAATATATGACTAAATTACTCTACACGGTATTTCCATTTTCATTTCCCCTGTAAAAACTGCGACTGTTATTGCATTCTGTCACTATCCTACTTTCAAGATGCACATCATGACAGTGTCTTCGAATTTCTGTACACAAAGATAATCTGTATGAATCTAAAAGACAATTAACCTCTCAGACATTTGAATACACAATTCAAGTGCGCTAATGTCAATGCTCAACTCTCAGTATGATGTTTGCACATAGATAGGCTGCTGTTTTATGCTTTCTTCATAAAAGTGCTGCTGTTGTGCTGCATTTGGTCTTAAAGGGACATTCAGAATGGGCTGTTCACATTTACCATATAAAACTTCAGTTACCAGTGACACCCCAGGTCACTACGTCACAGAGCAGTAAGGAGCCTTAAATGTCTGCATCACAAAATATACCAATTTAGCAATTAAGGGCTAGTAATATCAAACAGTTAAGTACAAATGTACCCATTGCATGTTACCCATTGTTTCTGAATTCCACTTTCTTAATTTTCAAAGTTAGCATTTTGACCACTGCCGCGTTAAATTTTTGAAGCCAGAAGTTAATAAATGCTAAATAACAGACTAATAAAATACTAGAACTTAACCCTCCAAAACTGAAGCACAAACTTTTTGGATGGTTCTCACCACACGGAAGTGGGGAAAGAAGAGAGGCCACAACCTCTTTTCTGTAGCAGGTTGTAAATATAACTTTTTAATGCTGTAAAGATGAACATTTTAACATGCAGGTGCACAGGGATTGACTCTCTTTTGGAGCTGGCCTCAAGCAACACCTAGAAAAACAATAGTTCTTGTAACTTTCCCATGGTTTAGTATTTCAGCTCAAAAGAGTGCCCCTTAATCAGACCACATACACACGTCGTCATTTTTGACCCAACCACCCATCTGTGAAGTTTTATGACTGTATTGTACACAGTCATATTGGCAAAATATGTCTACAGACATATAAGCAGCTGTCTAAGTACTTAAAAATCACCAGTCATCATACGTGCACATGCACACCCAAACAAACCTATTCACCGAGTCACAGGGTGAGAAAAATACCAGTCACACTGTCACAGATGGTAATACAAGTGTTGACAGGACACAGAAAAATGGCCAACCAAAATTTCAGCAAAAGCAGCCCCATGACATTCTGCAAAATGTCTTTAGATCGAATTCTTTCATTCTGGTGTCATCTTTATTAATGTTGGTGCTGCTTTTTCAAATATTCACAATTATGTTATCCAAATGGACAGATCCATGAAGTGCGCAGCTCTGTCAGCCTTAAGTGAAATTTAGATTGGGCAGTGGTGAAAAGTGGGTGGTCAGATCTCGATCAGGAATTAAATGGCTAAAAAGAAAGAGAATTACACTGCCTTCCATTTACATGGAAAGTTATGCAAGATAATATAAAACTAACCCTCGGGGGCTTTCAGGTGGATCATTACAATGCCTCAGAACAAGCATTAACAATTATGCATTCCTCCAAACAGTCAGAGGGCCAGTGGAAAGTCAACAAGCGCTTCACGGTTCCGGACATGTACCACGTTTCACATTTAGAGACTAAAATTGGAAGCAAAACAGGATTCACTGAAATAAACAGAGAACCAGAATGAAGAATAGCTGATCTACTAATTACAAATAAATAAATACATTTTAGCTGTGGCAACTGTTATTAAGACAATGGCTTGTTGAGTTTTAGAGAAAACATTTTTAAGCAAATAAAACCATGTAAATAAACGCACAGTTTGATGCTGGGCCATTTGTAAACTGATCTTTCACAAAGTACACAGACTGACTCTCACTGAAAAGTTTCCATAACCTACACTTTGACAAAGTTTTTTTTTTTTTTCCCCAGAGGGTGGGGTCCTTTTTCTGGGCCTCATCACAGAGTACATGTACAAACTTGATAACATCTTTGTTACTGAGACTAATAGATGAAATATTTCACATAACACAAAATGTCATGCAAATGAAAGGAAAAACCTTAATATGGTAATTAATAGACTGTTGTGTAGTGAAATAGGTAAAAGGTGTTTCATTTCCTCTGTACTGATGCAAGAAGAGACTTAATAACCAGAGATCATTAACATATATATATAAAACCTAAAGTGAAAACTGAGAGAATCTGTTCAAAAGAGAATTGTTTGGTGGTTATGGACGCAAACGTTCATGGGTGTGTTGACATCCGGCAAATGTCATGCAATGCACCATACACAAAGTATGTGGTTAGTGGTTCATCAAGAATTAGTTCACCCAGTTGGGTAGTACACTTTCAGAGATACATCTATCTTTAATAATTAAGAAGCCTACCCACATGAACTTACTTTCAGTGGAGAAAATAAAATAAGCCAGATGTGCTCGGGGGGAATTTGAGACAGGCCAGCATCTAAAATTAGCTGCACCATTTATTTTGTATTTTTTCAGTTTCACAGATGGAGAAATAAAATGGAATGTGAAATCTTACCTGCGAGCCACATAGTAGAATACCGGATTTCCGATCTTTGAGGTTCCTGCCTGGTAGAAAATGTTGAGGGTCTTTAAGGCTTTGAACTCCTCCTTCTCATGCACCTGGTGCCTGCAGAACCATCCAGACAGCTGAAGATCAGTCATAGGTTCATTTGCCTGACAGGATTTAGTGCCGTTGCATCTAACATTTTAATAAATTTTATATTTTCTACATTAGGTAGTACTCAAACCCAGTAGGACTTTAAAGAAGATTTTGACTAGTCCTACCAAATCAGTTAAGTAAACATAAGAGGCTGTCAGATTATCTTATGTTAATTTAGTTTCAACTTTCAATGTTGCTGAAAAAAATGAAGGAAACTGTCTATGTGGTAAGGATAGCAACAACTGAAATAGCAGCAACAGGATCGAGATGTAATAAGAAGTCAGAAAAGTGCACTGCACACTTTGGTCAGGCTCAAAGCTGCTCTGTTCATTGAGTTGCTTACTGAAATTTTAAGCAACTGATGAAGCGATATATCATTCTAAAACGTGTTGCCCACTGAGGGTTCGTGATGTGCACACAGAAACTTGAATCAGAAGATGTTGCCCTATCCATGACATATTGGATCTATATAATGTTCGACATGGCATGACGAGAACACGCACTATGGACGGACATTTCACTCTCGGGGACAGTAAAGTCTGTGGATGTGAAATGAAATAAATTACAGCCCCAGAGTGAAAGATTTCATTCTAGGAGAGTAACTTATATTGAGATGTGTGACAAAAAGAGGAAATTATGGTGCTCGACAAGTTCCGGAGGAGGCACCGAATCGGTCAATAAGAACTGATGTAGTTGACCAAAATCAAACATTAAAATCACAGAAATCTGGACAATTCATCAGGTCTTAGTGAGATGTGCTTTGTTTTGGAGGACATCAGAAAATATCAAAACTGCAATCCAACTCACACATTTTCTTGGATCAAATCACTCAGACAAAGCCAACAATTTTACATCTGTATATTTGGAAGCAGAATTACATTGACACTTAACAGTTTTAAAGATTAAATTGAATTCTGTAAGTCTACTGTACAAAAAAAGATATTTTTCTTCAATCAGCTGCTCTCATGAGGGGTCAACACAGGTTCATCTGAATCCAGCTCACCCAATCCCTTGCATCCTCTTCCCTCACACCAATCCTGTGCATGTCCTCCCCCTCTTCTTCACCTCTCTTGTGCTCTGTCCATTGTTTTAAATGGTTGATCTCAGTGTATTTAAACTCATCCACCTTCACCACCTCTACTCCTTGCAGCCTCACCATTCCATCTGCCTCCCTCTCATTTATGCACATGTACTCTGTCTTGCTTCTACTGATTTTCATTCCTCTTCTCTCCAATGCATACCTCCACCTTTCCAGGCTCTCCTCCACCTCCTCCCTACTCTCACTACAGATCACAATGTCATCTGCAAACATCATAGTCCACGGAGACTCCTGCCTGACCTCATCTGTCAATCTGTCCATCACCATTGCAAACAAGAAGGGGCTCAGAGCTGATCCCTGATGTAATCCCACCCCCACCTTCAACCCATCTGTCACTCCTACTGCACACCTCACCACTGTCTCACTGTCCTCATACATGTCCTG
>VUQH01040899.1:3948-13950 GCA_015106775.1 Etroplus canarensis
TTTCACTGCATTATGATTCTATGAAAGCCTCGCAGGATTATCAAGGTTTTGATGCCTACTGTGATCTAGGTGAACCTAAGAAAGTGACGTGCCAAATAGGTCTGAGTTCCCGCATGATTCCTGTACTCTTAGTGCAAACCCTCTGGGGTCCACGGACACGCCGGCACGTCCAAATCACACGACTGCAAATCACAAGATGCAGCCTCGCCGAGTCTCGGTTTCAACATGTGTTGAAAGTGCGGACTTCAAACTATATATCAATTTTTAAATGGTGCCGATAGGCCGAGTAAAGCCAGTTATGATAAGTAATGTGCGCCGTGATTTTTCTGTGCAGGAGGAAGAGGAGGGCGAGAAAAAAAAAAATCACTCCCCTTTTCCTATTGGTGGAAAAATGCATCACATCAGCTAATAAACACATGGCATTTGGTTGCTAAGGAAGCATTTTGGCAGTGATGGCTGCATGGAGAGACAGAGAAAGCGACACAGAGACAGACATTAGCGAGACAGTGAGTTTTAAGATTTGAGACATTGTGATGTGTCCCTGTGTGTTGCGTTTGTGTTTCACCTGATTGTCTGGTAAATAGTTGTATAAAATATTTCCTGACACATTTCCTGCATTTTAATGTAAACATTCGTCATATCTTTGTTGTTTGCTAAACTTATGGATAAGTTTTTTAATGTACACTTCATATTTTCATTCTAAGTTATAAAAATGGTTCATTAAACATGTTCGTAATTTTCAGAATAAAAAATCAAACTTTTTCCTGCTCAGATTTTACGTTTTGTGTGATTTTGGGAGCAGTGTGTTAACACAGTTTGCCAGACTGAACAAAATAACTGTAAATTTACAAAGTGAGGCTGTGATGAAAACAATGAACCAAACAAAACAAGGCGAACAGTCTCTAAGGTCAAATCAAAAGGAGTCAAAAACGATCAGTTATATCCCAGACTGCAGAGGGTTAAAATCTATGGAGAATCCAAATTCACTTCTGGATCAGATCCAGATTCATTTTATTTTTACGTCTCTGTGGAGACTTGAGCTTTGGTCAATACTTGGTGGGTATAAAAGTAGAACTGAAGCAATATTTGTGTAATGCATATAAAATGTAGCCAGTTTTCTCATTATCCCGGTAAGACCCTTTAGTACCGTTTATATTCCTCCTATGGTACAAAAGTGAATCATGAGATCACGCACCAATTTCACAGCATCAAATTAGTAATCCAAAACAAACTTATGAAAACAGTGACCTTTGAACTCGAATCGGTATGATAAGAACTACTTAAAATAACACAAACCCTCTTCAGGAAAAATGTATCTGAGGAGAACTTTTTCATTTTAGTTTGACCTCATCCCATCAGCTAATGTGGAGGGGGCGGGAGTTAAGATGTATACTGCAGCCAGACAGCAGGGGACGATAGAGACAAGCCCTTTTGGGTCATTTTCTTCATGTTTTCTACAGTCATCAGTGTTTACCTATCAAGTTTGGTGAAGCTTCTGTAATGAGTTATTGTGACAACGTCACAAATCTCTACTATCCAGATCAAAATTGTAAAGTACTCCAATTTTCGTCTGGGAGAAAAAATTATTAATTCTTAGTTTAATGATGTGGGTTTAACATCTATTCAAAAGCTTTGTCTTCATCATTTGCAGAGTACGAACAAATTCGAGTTGATGAATCCCAGGTTGGTGCGTACATTTACAAACAAGGCCCAATCCTTGTACAGATGCTGTTTAACCCTGTCTATAGATAAAAGTTATATTTAAACTGTTTTCTTAGTGTTTTTCTTAATGTAGAAGGATTTTTCCCTCCTGCTTAATCATTTTAATGTAGATACCAAGAACCTTGCTTGTTTGAACAAGAAACAGCATCAGACACCCCCCAAAAAGTAATGTGGGAGGTTCCACTGATCTGTATGAAGTTAAATGAGATAAATAATCTCATCATCTGTCAACTGCAGTATTCTTTTAGCTGGTTTCCTCCTCACATTTTCTCCTAAAAACCAGCAGGATCTAAAAATGTGACTCAAGGCTTGTGAAGTGACTTGAGTGTGGCTTCCTGCTTCCCTTGTAAACTTCCCAGAATGTCTGGAATATAATGTTGGTCATTCCCATTTCTCGACCCCCGAATATGCCACGAACACACTGTGACAATATTCAGGAAATTATGGACCGGGTTGCTGCGTCTCTCTTTGAGGTCAGCTGATGGCGCCCTCTCTTCCTGTATGGTCGATCGGAGCTGAACGGTGGCCCAGAGACCCGCTGATCAGTCCTTAATTAAAAGGACAGTTCACGGTTTTGAGGGTTGAGGACAAGGCTGCTGGCTTCATTTGTGGTTCAAGCTCCAGTTTCCATCTTCATACAGAAGAGGCTGCAGAACAGAAAGGAAGGCACGATCAATAAAATAAATCAATGAAAGGGATACTTAATGTGGCTTCCTGTCATATATTTTCTTGTTTTATTTTTAAATACAGTTAGGTCCACAAGTTTTGGGACAATGACTCATGTTTTGTAATGCCTCTGTGCACCAACCACAGTGGATTTTAAATCTGTAAGTCACAGTGGGACCGAAGTGCAGACGTTCAGCTTGAATTCAAAGGGTTTGATACAAGTGCTGCATTAAATCTTTAGGAATTACAGCCATTTTTATACACACTCCCCCCATTTTCAGAGGCTCAAAAGCAATTGGACAGTTGACTGAGCCGCAGTGCTGTGGCGAAGGTGAGGCCTGACCCTCATCATTCCATGACAAACTAATGTGGTGGAGAGATAAATGTGCCCAGAGGGCCTCAATCTCCATTTCCTGATCTCAACACTCTATACAGTCGTCTTAATAAAATTCAAGGGCTTAAAAAAAGCACTGGAGGAACTCGGGTCTCGTTGCAACAGAGTTTAATGCGGCAGCAAAAGCAGCAGACAAAAAGTAGCAAAGTGAAAGTCTGTCGGCCCTCAGGGAGCTCAGGCAGCGAAGCAAGGTGTCAGTTAGCAGGAAAAGAGGCAAAATGCACAGGGGAATTCTTATCTCCAAACGTATACACTCTGGGAGTAACTAACCCCACTTCCTGCTGTCGGAAATCCCCGCAACCTTGATACCCTCATTTTCTTATCATTGCATCTTTTTAAATGTAATATGTAAGTGCTAGAACTAACCAGTAATGCTAATTATTTATTCTGTTGCCAAACATACGTTCCAGCGTTTCTTTGTACCATAAGTCACTTATTTCCAGTGATAAAAACTCATTAGAGGATGATAAAGAGTTGTTCTATGACATACAGTGTTCAACCTACTATCATTTGTATTGCTTGGAGAAAAAAAGAGCTGATCTGACCTTGAAGACTTCCCCTCCAACTGATGAGCAGCTGGAAGCCTGAGGTCTAATACAGAGGCACGCACACTCTGGGAAAGTACCTGGAATAACAGCTAAGTAAACACCTCTGAATGGAGCTTCTATACTAAGCAGATCTGGAGTTGGTTCAAAGTGTTGAACTTTCATTTGGTAGCTGTTCACTGAAACTCTCAGTATGAGGTCCAAAGATGTGGATGCAAGTGGAGGAGGCCATCATTAGACTAAAGAACCAAAATAAAACTATCAGAGAGAGGCAGCAAAGACTTTAGGAGGAGCCAAAACAACAATCCAGAACATTCTTAAATAGAAGGAATGAACTGACCAGCTCAGCAACACCAAAAAAGGCCTGGAAGACTACAGAAGACAACTTAAGTAGATGATCACAAAAACCCTCCAAAAACAGCTAATCAGGAACACTTTAAGAGAGGAAGGTGTATCGTCGTCAGAATCTCCAATCAAGAGACGCCTTTATGAATGTAAATACAGAGAGTTTACAAGAAGCTGCAAACCGCTGGTTCCACTCAGGAACAGGAAGGACAGATCAGACTTTACCAGGGATCGTCTCAAAGAGCCTAAACAGTTCTGGAAAACATTCTTTGGACAGATGAAACCAAGATGAACTTGTACCAAGATAATGGGAAGAGAAAAATCTGAAGGAGGAAAAGAACAGCTCATGATGTGAAGCATACCACATCATCTGTCAAACATGGTGGAGGTAATGTTATGGGCATGTATGGCTGCCAGTGGAACCAGGTCACTAGTGTTTATTGATGATGTGATGCTGATAGAAGCAGCAGGATGAATTGTGAAGTGTACAGGGCTATACTCTCTGCTCACATTCAGACAAATGCTGCAAAATGATTGGACGGAGCTTTTGATAATGAGCCAACTTGCAAAAGCAAGCCAACAGATTCTCAAAAAAGAAATGGGATATTCTTCAATGGCCCAGTCAGTGACCTGATATCAACCCAACAGAGCAGCTTTCAGTTACTGAAGACAAAACTGAAGGCAGAGACCCACAAACAAGCAGCAACTGAAGGTGGCTGCAGTAAAGGCCTGGCAGAGCATCTCAATGAGGAAACACAGCATTTGGTGATGTCCATGGGTTCTAGACTTCAGACAGTCACTGACTGCAATGGATTTTCAAGTATCAAAAACAATCCTCACATTTAAAGTGATGTTGGTTTGTCCCATTACTTTTGAGCCTCTGAAAATGGAGGACTGTATATAAAATGACTGTAATTCTTAAATAGTTAATGTAATTTTTTTTATCAAACCCCATGAATTAAAGCGGAAAGTCTGAACTCCAATCACATTTTGACAGTTTGATTTAAAATACACTGTGGTGGCATACAGAAGAAACATTACAAAAAAATGCATCACTGCCTCAAAAATTACCAGCCTAACTGTTTGTGCAGTGGGGCGTCACCTTGCTCTCCAGCACTCGGCTGTGGCTTGGGCTGCTCAGCTCCTCCAGGGTTTCCGCTGCAGGTCTGTTCAGGGTTTCCGGGAGCAGGAGGCCCAAACAGCCCGCTGAGAGGCCACTCAGACAAAATACAGTGAAGGGCATGGAGGTATGGAGGGCCCGCTGCAACACACAAACACACAAAGATGACCTTCCACTGTCTGAATGTTTTATCTGGGGGCTAAAACCAACTGATTTAAATATATCACCCCAAGAAAATGATGCAACATATTTAAAACATAAAAATCACGTCACTCTCCTTTCATAACAGCAACTAAGTAATATAAATGAAGAGGGTCTGAGACTTCTGTGATAAGAGACTGACTGGTGCATCACCACTAGGGGTCACACTATATTTAGGTTACCACTGCTACTCATATGGCTTGCTCTAAGATGGCTGAGAAATTTAGTAAAAAAGTTAACCTTTCACCCCCGTTTTCCTTTAATTTGTCGTGTGTGTGTGCGTGCTTCATGGGAGATTTCTTCCCCTGTGAGTTTAATATATAAACACACTTCTCCTACTATAAATTTAGCTCATGAAAGTGAAATACAGCAACTATTAATGACATAAAAGCCAAAGTCCAGCATGTATCTGTACAGTGGATTGGTGTTTAAAGAGGGTGATCTGATGTGTAACTCATTAATGGCTTAAAGCTGCCAGCAGGTACACAGTCACCACCTACTGACCAATCAGAGCTCTGGAAAAGACCTCAGAGAGCAGAGAGTCAGACGCTCTAAAGTCTTTCCCTGTCTCTGATGAGTTTCAGTACAAGATACACACTCACTGTCCACTTTATTAGACACGGTGAAGACGACCAGCGGAAGTTCAAACTGAGCATCAGAATGAGGACGAAAGGTCATTTAACTGACTTTGAATGTGGCGTGGTGGTTTTTCTGAGTATTTCACAACCTGATCATCTACTGGCATTTTCCCACAAGACCAATTCATTTCAATTCAGTTTTATTTATATAGTGCCAATTCACAACAAAAGTCCTATAAAGCCACTTCACACTGTAAGGTAAAGACCCTACAGTACTAGAGAAAAAACCCCAACAATCAGAACATCCCCTATAAGCAGCACTTGGTAACTGCAGGAAGGAAGAACTCCACAGGAAGAGACCTCCAATGAACCAGGCTCAGGGAGGGGCAGCCAGTGAGGGGAGAGAAGAGAGACAGACTATGGGAGAGAGAAGAACCCTCTGTGAGGTTTACAGAGGATGGTCTGAAGAAGAGAAAATATCCAGTGAGCATGTAGGGAGAACATGACTTGTTGATGCCAGAGGAGGATGGACAGACTGCTTCTAGCTGACAGGAAGGAAACAGGAACTCAGATAACCATGGTCTGAGGAGTCTTTACCAGCTTTAGCTGGTATGGTGAGAGTTTGGTGTGCCCAACATGAAAGCCCTTTATCAACAGTTCAGATAGACAGAAATCACTGTTAGAGCAACAAGTTAAGACACACCCATACAAAAACTGTGTACACAGTATAAACTGTATGTATGTACATATATCCAAGACATACATAAAAAATGAAATATAATAAGAAGTATTCAGTGTATACCTTTATGTACTGCTTACGTAGAGTTTTTTCTGATGCTCAGAGGTGAGGTCTGTAGGGACAGAAAAGATCTCCTGTATCCATCCTCAAGACAACAAAGTCTCCTCTATATGAGAGCAATGTGTGTCCAATGTGTGGTCAGGATTATCCATCCACTACTGCTTCAAATATATCTGGACTGCATCTGATGGCAGAGCCAGCCTTCTTAATAAGTTTAATGTGTTCCTGGCACACTCTGGGCCCCTGCTGAGTATTTCCTCAAAGCCACTGCCTACCTGCGTATTGTCACTGCTCTGATGGCTGCTTCCAGGTGCTGCTAGCTACCGGGTTGCCTTCAAATGACACAGTGGAATCAGTATTTCTTTCTCTAGTGTGTACTGAACAAGTGAAGACAAAAGGTGGCAAAAAATCCTTTAATTTTCAGATTTGGGAAGAAGCTAAAAGTGAACTAAAAACACTGAACAGCACTACCGTTTTGTCCTCCTCTATACACCAGAGAGGAAGGACCTGAACGCCACACAAACTTGTCTTTTTTTGTAACCATACTTCTATTGTGAATGAAATTCACCCCCTGGCAACACTTTAGTTTAGCACATCAGAGAAAAAGTGGGTGAAAGGGCAACAGGCTGAGCGCGAGGCTGAGGAAGATGATCAACTCGGCACCAAGTAAGAGAAAAACAAGCGATTTTAGAAGAGTCCAAGTTTAAAGGTGCGGAGCTGCAGAAGAGAAGAAGCTTTCAGAGTTCGGCACACAAAGCTGTCAGGATCACCAGCTGTGGTTTTCAGCAGTTTTATATTGTGAAATCATACAAAAAGTAGGGTGGAGCATGGGTCATATCACAAGAGGCTTATGAAATCACTTGAAGCCTCAACAAGCAGCTCAACAGCAATTTTCCCCTAAACTTCACTCATAGTTTATATGTGTACACACACACACACACACACACACACACACACACACACATACATGTATGAAGGACTAGGTAGGAATACTGTAAGTAAAACCATTTTTCTTTAAGAAGCTAATAAGAAATTCATGACCGTGAAACATGAACTTAATAAAGCTCTAAACCACTTCCTTCTCGTTTCAAAAAACCCTCCCCCAGGGAGACGAGGCGTGACTGAAAGCTGCCATTTCTTGGCACACCACACTCGATCAGTTTTGATGAGCAGAATTCACCGTGAATCAACTCCTAAAACCCCCAGCTGATGACTTCAACCTATGAAAAGCATGCATGTGTCACCAGAGGCTTTGAATCTCAGGGACTTTTGTTATGTGTCACCATTTGTTTGTCTTAAAAACGAGCAGAGTTATTCAATGGAAGCCATTTTATCAGCTCAGGGTGCCCTCGGCCAAAAATAAACCGTTAAGGGGAAGTAGATGCACTGCCAAACGGAAAAGTCACATACCAAGCGACATTTACCAGAAGATTCAGCTGAAAACCACAATGCTGAAACACACACACACACACACACACACACACACGTTCATACAGAGCTTTACTCTATGCCTTTTAACTATAATGCATATCAAAGTGTCATCTGAAGAAACCACAAGATTCCTATAACGATGTCCTTTGGACAGAGCGCACCAAAGCGGACATATTTGGTCAGAAAACCCAGCACCATATTTGGACAAAACCAAATCAGCTCATCAGCACGGGCACCTCACTGTCAGCACGGTGGAGGAGGGATGATGATGATGATGATGATTCGGGCTTGTTTTGCAGCCACAGGACCTGAGGCCTGTACCATAAAGTTCGACACACCAAGGACATCATTCTGTTATCTGACTGCACTGAGCCTCACATCATCGATCAGGCTAAGAGGTCCCATGAAGGTGGCCATCAGCTTGATAAGTCAACACAGCTAGGTCTATGAGCAGCAGAGCGGCGACACACAGGAAAAAGACTGAAAGCAACACAGCTGCTGGTACAAGTGTAACAGGA
The DNA here is from genome assembly GCA_015106775.1 of Etroplus canarensis. NCBI lineage: Eukaryota > Metazoa > Chordata > Actinopteri > Cichliformes > Cichlidae > Etroplus > Etroplus canarensis. The sequence goes on from VUQH01040899.1 coordinate 12,268, forward strand.
AAAGCCCTGTATGAAGGTGTGTGAACCACCACATTAACCCTAGTACTGCAGGGCCTCAATATATTTCATGTACTGCCGGTCGCCTAGCTGGTCATACAGCTTGGCAGTGCTAGGGTTAACACAGGTTAGCCTCCTTGAACCCAGAAAGAGCACAGAGGTCTGAGGGATCTTCCAGGATCAGTGACACCGTTTTCCATTTTTAATTTCTTTAGGCAATTTGCTGTAGCATCTCTGCACTCTAGTGGTTTATATGTTCACCTTACAAGCCAAAGGTCTCTGGTTCAAGTCCAGGTGGGATACAGGCCCCACCCACCGCAGGGGGGGTTGTGTCAAGAAGAGCATCTGGCAAAAAACTGTACCAAATTACAGCTTAATCCACCGTGGTGACCCTTGGTGAAATACAAGAGCATTCAAAGGTGTTTTGATCTTTAGGCTCTTTGTTACTAAAACACATCATTTGTTTCCATTTCTTTAGCTGAATCTATGAAAAATGCCAAAGATAACACAGTTTGACAGACAGAAAAAAGGATTTTTGCACCAACAAGGTGATTCCCAAAGAGCTATTAGCTGAAAACTTGGCATATCTCAGCATGTTGTGCAACGTGTCCTTAAAAATGTGAGAAAACTGGACAAGTGGAGGACAGGAGAAGAAGTGTCAGGCTTAAAAAATATCTACAGCAGATGGACAGTATCTGAAAGTCATGTCCTTAAGAAATAGAAACAAATCCAGCAAAGACCTGACAGGACCTGAGAGATGCATCTGGACCTCCAGCTGATCCATCTACTGTTCACTGAAGCCTTGTCAGCGGAAACACACAAACATCTGTGCCCACAGCATTCCTGCAGAGCTGCTTGGCAAAGGTTTGCCAAGTCCTCCTCTGTGTCTCGGGTGTTTGTTGCTGTGACTTGGATCGGTGTGAGAAGGATGTCCCAAAAAAACATCCTGAAATCTTCATGATGAAATTAAGTGTTAAATTGAGAATCTTGAGTAAACTGATGTTTATTTCAGCCTGTTGTAATGCTGAGAAAATTTAGGATGGTGTACTGTTTTAAATAAATCAACAATTTGCTTAGGAAATGATGATTTTGATTATTTTTACTAATTGTTGATAACAAAGCAAGTAAAAAACACTGCCCAGAATTGCAGATTTTCAACCTGGATCACTGCAGAAGACCATGAGAAAAATCTGCTGATTCCATCTGGGCATGGTGATCAGAAATGGTCTCAGTGGAAAGGTGGCTGTCAACAGGCCACTCTTAGAGAGAATGACCGAGGTATGAAAATTACACAAGAACTGGACTGAACATCAGCGGGAACAGGTCTGATGAAGGGATGAATCCAAATTTTTAGAGAGGTCCAACAGTGAGAGTCTGCAGCCATCTGTAAAACAAGGCGGAGGCTCTGTCATGGTTTGCGGCTGCATTTCAGCCAGTGGTGTTGGGGATCTTCTCAAAATTGATGGAAATATAAACACAGAAAAGTACAACCAGATTTTGATCCACCATGTAATACCATCTGGAAAGAGTCTGATTGGCAGCAGCTTCACAATGTTCTCAAACACACTGCCAATGCAGTAAAAACCTACCTAGATAGAAAAACACACAATGGAACACTATCAGTCATGGATTGGCCTCCCCAGAGCCCAGACCTCAACATTATTGAATCAGTGTGGGATCGTGTTG